>JBBPNP010000017.1:0-151094 GCA_038090955.1 Xerocomellus intermedius
CGGAGATTTCGGAGAAGAAGAGGGTGGAAACGGGGAGAAGGGGGGGCGGGGGTGGGTGGGTGAGTGCAGAGTAGATCTCTTGCTTGCCCGGCGTCTTCTTTTGTAATGTACAGTAACTGCGTACAACAATCATATGGATTTATATATCAATGGAAGAAGGAACAACTGTTTGGTCTGCTAACGGGAGACCACCGATGTGTCCCTGGTGAGTACATGTCTCTGATAAACCAAAGGATCACTGGTACATGGAATTGAATGTACTGAGAAAGTAACGGGGAAAAAATCTTTTGTCCCTGGACGGTCTACAATTTCGGGCTATCCAGTACGACGCTTCATAAACCAACGTGAATAAAGGGAACCCAAGATAAGAACGATACCCCAGAGTCGCGAAGCCGCTCGATCGCGTGGTGCAACGCTTCTGCAGCCTGGCCACTGTCTGGAACCTTGCCGTCGCCGAAGAGGCTTTTATAAACGTCCTCCGTGACCCTCGGCGCATCGCTGTCCATGATCGTCCACATCGTTGCGATGGTGCCTCTGTACCCCGCTAGAAGCATTCCCGCGGCAATATGGACAGCTTCTTCGGAAAGTTGCTCGTCTCCCGTGGCAGTGTGACACGCGGAGAGAAAGGCGAGACCCCCACGAGGGCGTGACACGCGAGCGATATCGGTGAGCTTCAGGCGTTGGCCGTGAGCGAGTAGGAAACCACTATCGACGGGATTGGTGCGGTCTTGCGTGCCGTGACATGCAAAGTGGACCCAGTCCGTCTCCGCCATCTTTGACAAGACATCCTCGACTGTCCCATCTGCCTCCTGGAAGCCAACGAACGGCGACGGAGACGCCAGCTTTCTGATGGTTTCTATCTCCCCTCGTACGCCAGTGAGGTGCTGCTGCCCGTCCGTGCTTGGCTGAGGGACAGCAAGCAGGCGGATATTGCGTGCCGGTGACGATGCCTCCGAGCCTTCATGGGGTGGCAGCTCAAGCGCACTCATCGTAGGGATGTAAGAAGAGATGGCAAAGTCCGAGAGTTTGGGGCTCGGATTGGTTGTACCATAGAGACCTGCTGCATGGATGGGAAGAAATGAAAACGGACCAGTTGGGCACCAGAAGATGCGAGGAATCTTGGGACACGACGTCTGTCGCCATCCGTCGATCAGCATCAACATCGTCATTGACTTGGGGTTCACATACCGGGAGAGCGAGGGCCTCGAGAATCGGGCTGACGACTTTCTCCCACAGATATGGTAGAATGGATCCGAACACATAATCAGGAGTCATGCCTTGAGGTCTTGCACCTCTGTCTGGGTCATCGCGTAAGACGACGCGGCCCTTGAGTCTCAGTAGACCTTGCAACCGTCGTTGCATGCGTACAACCTCACCGTAATTGGTATTCGAGAGTGGGACATGGACGACATGTTCCGGCCCTGCCGCGATGACCACTGCATCGCACCTATATTGACTAGCATTGAGAAAAATGACAGGCCCCGAGTGTGCCAAAGAAGAAAGTTGTTTGATCGTCTTCGGAAGTAGGAACCGCTCGAACCCAGGTAGGGCGCGAATTTCTGCAAGAAGCTTGTATCGCGAGAGAGCAAGTGCATGGCATTGTTGGGCCTGCTTCTCCAACAATCCATCCACCATATAACGTGAGCGGTTTGTGAATTCGTTGACTGCAGCTTTGTCACGAGCGCTAGCATGTTCAAGCTCCTGCGATACACGCTTAAATTGAGCAGCGAGTTCTGGGTATACAGTGCAGAGGTCATCGAATGGAATGCGAAGTTGTGAAAGTTGGCTCCACACAATAGAGCGACCTTGCTCAAGCCACTCGACAGCAAGTTCAGGCCTACGGCCTTCGAGAGCAGCAGCAGCCGCATTGCACGCCCCATCTGCAGCTTGGAGAAGTTGATGGTAACGATCGTGAAGGGACAACCCTATCCATGCTAATTGTGGAAGCAGGTCAACAGCAACTGTGCATGCATCCAGAAGAGACTGGGAGTCACGTCCGAGAAGGCGAACACACCAGATCCAAAGTTGGGATGCTCTAAAGCGATCAAGAGTTGGACCTGTGGGGGAGCGAGCTGCGCGAGAGGAATATAAGATGGCTCGGGAAAGGTCAGAACTTGACTCGGAGAGGCCGCTGGAGAGTTGGAAGCGATCCAAAAGTGAAAGAGCGAGGTCGTTCAGCCGTAACGGCTTATTTGGATGGCCATCAGGTGTGAATTTCACTGCATCCTCTCTCAGCGAAACCGATCTTTCCAGATCGACGACGTCTCCAAAGTGTTCGTAGCGAATTAAAAACAAGCCGCCGAGGTTGCCCTGCCGTAATGGCTTGGCCGTATGTCCATCAGGTGTGGATTGTAGTGCGTCCTCGAACGAAGAAATCGATCTCTCCAGGTCAACGATATCTCCGAAGCGTTCATAGCGAGCCGACAATGAGTTACCAAGGTTATTTAGCCACAAAGACTTGTTTGGATGTCCATCAGGTGTGAAATGTAGTGCATCCTCCAACAAAGAAATCGATCTCTCCAGATCAGCGACGTCTCCGAAGCGTTTATAGCGACTGGTCAACGAGTCACCAAGGTTATTTAGCCATGAAGGCTTGTCAGGATGTCCATCGGGTGTGAATTGTAGTGCATCCTCGAACAAAGAAACCGATCTCTCCAGGTCAACGGTATCTCCGAAGCGCTCATAGCGAGTGGACAACAAGTCACCAAGGCTGTTTAGCCGTAAAGGTCTGCGTGGATCTCCATTGGGTGTGAATTGCACTGCATCCTCGGTCAAAGAAATTGGTCTCTCCAGATCAACGACGTCTCCAAAGCGGTGATAGCGAGTGGACAACAAACGGCCAAGGTTGTTTAGCCATAAAGGCTTGTCTGGATGTCCTTCAGGTGTGAGTTTCACTGCGTCTTCGGACAACGAAATCGATCTTTCCAGGTCGACGGTATCTCCGAAGCGCTCATAGCGAGTGCACAATGAGCCACCAAGATTGTTTAGCTGTACAGGTTTGTCTCGATGTCCATCGGGTGTGAATTGTAGCGCATCCTCGGACAAAGAAATCGATCTCTCCAGGTCAACGACGTCTCCGAAGCGTCTATAGCGAGCGGACAACAAACGGCCAAGGTTATTTAGCCGTAAAGGCTTGTCTGGATGACCATCAGGTGTCAATTGCACTGCCTTCTCTCTCAACGCAATCGATCTCTCCAGGTCGACGACGTCTCCAAAGCATTGATAGCGAGTGGACAACGAGCCACCAAGGGTGTTCAGCCGTAAAGGCTTGTCTGGATGTCCATCAGGTGTGATTTGTAGTGCATCCTCTCTCAGTGAAATTGATCTCTCCAGGTCAACGGCATCTCCGAGGCGTTCATAGCGAGCAGACAACGAGTCGCCAAGGTTGTTTAACCGTAAAGGCTTGTCTGGGTGTCCACCAGGTGTGGATTTTAGTGCATCCTCGAACAAATAAATCGATCTCTCCAGGTCAACGACGTCTCCGAAGCGTTCATAGCGAATGGACAATGAGTCACCAAGGTTGTTTAACTGTATAGGTTTGTCTGGATGTCCATCGGGTGTGAATTGTAGTGCATCCTCGAACAAAGAAACTGATCTCTCCAGGTCAACGACGTCTCCGAAGCGTGCATAGCGAGTCGACAACGAGTCACCAAGGTTGTTTAGCCGTAAAGACTTGTCTGGATGTCCATCAAGTGTGAATTGGACTGCATCCTCTCTCAGCGAAATCGATCTCTCCAGGTCGACGGTGTCTCCGAAGTGTCTATACCGAGTCGACAACGAGCTGCCAAGGTCGGTCAACCATGAAGGCTTGTCTGAATGACCATCAGGTGTGAGCCGCACTGCATCCTCGAACACTGATATTGATTTCTCCAAGTCGACGCGGTCCCCGAAGCGCGCATAGCGAGTCCACAATGAGACGCCGAGGTCGTCTAGCCATGAAGGCTTATTAAGATGGTCGTCAGACGTAAATTGTACTATAACCTCCAGCGTTGAAATTGCCTTCTCGGGGTCGCCGAGGTCACGAAGGCGGTCGAACCGAATGCAGAAAAGAATGCCAAGGTGATCGAGTAACACATGCTTGCAGGAATCTGGATGAAACATCCATTGTAAGGCAGTGTCCAACCTTTGAACCTCCCCGTCATCGTCAAGGTCATTCTCCATGGTTCTGGGAATCTCCGTCGGCTGGATGAGGTCGGCCTTCGCAGCACTTCCGAGTGCAAGGACTGCTGCGTGGTATGCATAGCTATCCGCCAGGGCAACATCCAGTACTTGGGAGAGGAGGGATTTACCCTCTGTCTCATCCGCTTCGTCATGTTGCCTCTGGAAGCGAGCTTCAAGAGCTATGCCGAGACTGAGTAATGTGGATGGATGATCCGGGTGACCACGAGGGCGTAGGTGAAGCACATCCCGATACAAATTGATTGGTACATCGAGATCAGGGGACACGTCGTTCTCTCGGCAATAGATCAACTTAGCGGTGGCTAGGTTGAATAGGACAGCGGCGCGACTGGGATGGGTCGGTGGACACAGCTCTTGAGCACGTTCGAAATATCTGATAGATTCGTCGAGATCTCGGTCCTCCTGAAGCTCGCGATAACGAATGAGTGCATGATGTCCTCTATCCGTCAACTCCCCTATCTGGCGCATCTCCTCTGACTCTGGCGGCTAACGAGGCAAGGTAAGTATGTGTTCAACGTTAAATTAACACAACCCACTCACATTTGAGGTAGCTAGGTATTCGTTCCGACCATAAGCCCGACGTTCGATCTTGATTTCGAAAGAAGAGCGTGAAGAGTCAACCTCCGCATCGCCTTGTGCCACAGATCTGACTACGGGATGGTGTTTAGGCGCCCGGAGGAAAGGGAAATGGCGCTCCTCACGTCTAATTTGTCCGTTGCCATCAAGCAACTCGCCAACAGTGGTTTCGAACTTGCGAAGAGCCTCCCCGCCCCCCAGTGTTGGTCCCAATTCGAACGATGCAAACACTGTGATAGATATCCCCGATGACCGATTCGAGGGCCTTGGACCTCATTGGACAAATGGCAAGCGACATGAACAGGGTGATGACTCACAATACAATCTCGTCGTCCCACTCGGCCACATCCTTGTCTACCGAAATGGGTTTGATCGAAGTTTGCGTGATCCCGTTTTCACTTTTTACCGCGGCGTAGAACCCAACAGGGATACGCCTCAATCGAATGGCAACATCTGTTGCGCGAATATCTGTCCCAGATATTAGCGATCGCTCAAGTTCGTGATAAGTAGGGAACTTACGAGTGATTAGGACACATTCGGTAACCGTCGACTCCGAGGAACGCTCTTCCAAATTTAGCCCATCTGATCCCTCTCGCTCTCGATGCGGTATCTGCATCTGGGGGCTAAACTGTGGGGTAGAGCCACCTAAATCATTTTCACCCATGAACCCAACCTGGAACGGGAAGAAAAGAGCACGGGTAGTGGGATTCATCAACATGGAAGGGCTGTGGATGTGAGAAAGATACTACATGCTTAAAGCATCGGCACCATCTTTTAAGTGCACAGCCCACACAGCAACGATAGAAGCTTGAAGACTTGAATTAGGCTGCACTGCCCTTCTGGCCTACAGCAAGTAACCACTAGAAAAATCGGCACGGATGAGTGCTTTGTATTCCAGGAAAGACAGATAACACGTCGCACCGCACAGAGAAAGCGTTGAGCGCGTGTCCCGACTCCCACGTCACCGTCGATGCGGGGTCTTTTCACGAATCGTGACAGGTTTGAGTCGGATTGAGTGACACAGTGATTCCGAGTGCCATATGAACATCTCGGACTTTGGTCACGGTGTTGCACTGAATACTTAGCTTTGTATGATCATATGGGATTTCGGAGATACATAGGTTGAAATTCCCACCCGTTGTGAGCGACGTTGAGCCACTCCGATAATATTCTTCATGGCCTCCTCCATCCCGCAGCAGCCCCCGCCCCACGATGCACACAAGTCCCGCCGCGACAACCACTCCGTCACCTCCACCCACTCCTCCTCCTCCTCCTCATCCCGCCCAGCCCGCCCAGCCCATGTATGTCCCGAGTTTGTTCCGGTTCTCCCTTCTTATCGCATCTTGTTCAGCCTGCAGTCGAGTCGGCCGTCACCAGGCTCCTCGTGGCCATAAAGCAGCTCCTCGAGTCCCTGACAATGTGGAGCAACCTCCAGCTCGACGAATCCCATATCAGCGACGTCTACGTCCGTCTAGGCAATGACTTCAACGCGGCAGTGGCTGCGTTCGCAGCGTTCGAAATAGACATGAGGTGCGTGGCCCCCATCACCCTATGCCCATCCTCGTGCAGAGTGCCAAGTATAACCCTAGAGACCTCATGTCCATCCCCGAAGACCTACGTGACGTGCTCGAAACTTGTTTGGCCGAAGACGCAACACCCGACAATCTGGCGATATATCTACCCAAGGTGCGCGCGATCATCACGCGCCTCCTGCAAGGCCTCCGCAGCAAACAATCCATGTACCGTCGCATCGTCTCCGAACAGCACCCATCGTCCCGCCATCGCTCCGGTACATCCCACTCACGCACCAACTCGCGTTCGTCAAAGTCGGATAAGACGTTGAAGCAGGACGGCGAGGCGAAACAACACCGGTCGCAGTCATCGCGGACGAATGTCGACGAAGAGCGGCATGTGGAGAGAGAGAGGGAGACTGCACGTGCCGCGCGGCAATCTGCCAGGCCGTCCCATTCCTCGAAGCCGTCTGAAACTCAATCCCGTATGACGCCACCCCCGGTGTTTCAAGAACCGGACGACGACCCGCCTGCAAACGACAGGACGGCGACGAGCCATTCCAATGGCCACTTCTCCCAAGTGTCACAGCCACCGTCTCGGAACTCGCAGCCGGCGTATCCGCCGTCTGCACCTGCTGAGCCCGGCGTACCGACGCCGTCTAACCCACGCGTATCTTATCCACCGGAGTTGGACAGAGAGATGCCATCCGTGCCCCCTGTTCAGGCTGCGCCCGTCCCGGCTTCTGTCAAGCGTTACTCCCTCGTCGATAAACCCGTCTCACCACCACCAATGTCACCCCCCGCCGTCATCATCGAAGAGCCCTCACCAGATCGGAACGACACCAATGGTGTCGACGCGTCTCCCCCGCAAACACCGCCCATAGAACCATCCGACGTTCCAGCGGTCGCGAGTTCGCTCGCCGCGCTCAAGAAGAGCGATGCTCTCGAGCGGAGGGCGTCCAAGCGGTTCTCAACGTACCATTTCAGCAAGATGACGGGTGGTGCGATCACCCGCGAGCGCACCCTACCGGCGTCCCCAAACAACCGTCGGTCAATGGCTGCTTCGTCGACGTTGACCGCGGGCGATCTAGCTGTGTTGACCGAGGTAGACGAGCCAGAGGGAAAGCGCGATGGGTCTGCGAAGCGGATGCCGCGGATGCCGTCGCCTGCGGGTATGAAGGTTGCACCCCCCGTCCCGCCATTACCACCCTCAGTGACCGACCCTGCGCGCGCGCCGGCCCCGCCTCGGATCCCATCCCATCTCAGTAAATTATCAGAGGAAATAGAATCCGAGGAGCCTTCTCAGCCCACCGCATTCCCTGTTTTCCTCCAGGTCGGCCGGGAGGTCAAGAAGGTCACGCTCGAGCCCGAATTGACCTTTGCGTCCCTTCGCATGCTCTTTGTAGATAAGTTCTCCTATAACCCAGGGATGGAAAACTTTCCTGCTATTTACATACGAGATCCGTCGAGCGGTGTGCAGTATGAGCTGGAAGACATTGACGAGGTGAAGGAAAAGTGTTTGTTGTCACTCAATATTGAACGTGAGTCGTCACCGTACTACGAGTCTGACGCTCGCTCAACGCGCGTTTTGCAGCATTGGATCAGATCAAGCAACACATTGACGCACAGATATCCACGTTGTCCAACGATCTCAAAGAGCTCAAGAGTGTGATGGCTACCAACAAGCGATCGTCCCTCCACATTAACCCCATCGTTGCGCACGATTTCGCCGAGAGTACGCCCGTCGCCAACCGTCCCTCGGAAAAACAGTTTGCACAGGTCGCCCACCGACTCTCGCGTATCGTCGGCGACGGTCACAATCTTTCCAACCCCTTTATCTTCCCCCAAACAACCGGTCAATCACTCCAGCTCCAACCACAAACGACGGGCGCGTCCGTCATGTCCGAGTACTCGAGCCGTGTCGTGGGCGATCTCAAGACCCAATTCGACGAAGTCCAAAACCTCCGACGAGATCTCGGAATCATGCGGCAACTCTATACCGAATTTATGAAATCGACCAAGGAGTCGCTCGGTGCGCTCCGTACGCAGACCCAGTCCGTCAAGCAGCTCGCGAGCGCCAAGGTGGGAGGTGCACGGGCGTACATCGATACGGGCAAGACGAAGCTCGATTCGAGAAGTCAAAACGTGCTCACCAAGATCGAGGAGCTGCAGGATACCGTCGAGGCGCTCAAAGACGACGTGATCAAGCGCCAAGTGACGCCCAAACCGCAACTGTTCAAGACAATCCAGGACGACGTCGCGTCGTCGTCGACCGAGCTCGCCAGTCTCAAGGAACACATCGACACGATCAAGCCAATGTGGAAGAAGACGTGGGAGGAAGAGTTGCAGAACATCGTGGAGGAGCAGGGGTTCTTGGGGCATCAGGAGGAGTTATTGGCGGATTTACTCGAGGATCACAAGGCACTCTCCGACGTCCTTGGGCACGTGCAAAAAGTGATTTCACTTCGGGGTACAGGACCGGGTGGACGTGGCAGCGCGCGCGGGCGGATGTTCAAACCCTCGCTGGCTGAGGAGGGCCACACCGGGCTGGGCACGGTCATGATGGAGATTCGGGGTGCGGCGGTGGATCCTGAGAAGCGGATGAAGGCGATCGCAGCGAACCAAAAGCACCGCGAAAAGGAGTTGGCGAGTCGGTCGGACGCGTTTCAGAACGAGTTGTCGGGGTTTGTGAGCGGGAAGAAGCTCAAGATGACGGGGGGTGCGGAGGAAGCGGAGAGGGTGAGGCAGAAGAGGAACGAGTTGGCGCTCAAGGCAATGTTTAATGCGTCTGCTGGTGTAGGTGGGGAGGCGATGCCGGTGTCGCCAACTGTCTAGACGTGCCACTGGGGACGCGGGGATGAGGATGAGTGTGTGGCGGTGAGAGTCGACGTTGCCGTTGTCGTCATGGAGGGGATGTGGCACAGTCGTTGTATTTTTTAAATTTCAAGAGGGAACGGTTTCTCTGTTTCTCGTGTTCGTTTCCATGTTTCACGTCCTCTCGATGACACACATCATCATCGCCTTGCTGCCTTTCCCGGCACAAGCATGTATATGTTAGGCACGCCCGTTGTTCTGTTTCCTCTCCGTTACTTCGCCTCTCGTTTTTCATTATAGTGCTCGTCAGGGGCGTGGACTTTTGCGGCACTTAGATTCGTTTCTGCCTTGTTTACTTTTTTTTTTTTTCTAATCTGGAATAGTCTTTTACATCGGCTGGAGAGAGAGAACGTATGTATTTAATGATGGTCTATCGACGACGCTAATATTGTACCATGACTCGTCTTGGTAACGTGCGAGTTGGGGCGGTCGTGTGGGCGTGGATTGTGGTTCCGTTGTAGGTGGGTCATGGCCCGTCAACGAAACTTGGGGCAGGGATGGGGTTTGCTCGACTCGGACGGTCGCGTCGTCGTCGTTTGTGGGTAAGGGAGGGAGCGTGATACGGTGTCGAAGAAGAGGAGGGGGAACGAAGGATCGAACATGAAACCGGTCGTCACGAGTCAAGGACGGACGGGAGTCGAAGCTAGCGCATCGAAATTCAAACGGGAACGTGCCATCGAGGGCGACGAGCGCAGTAAAAGTCTGTGGGGTAGTGTAGTAACTGTAGTAGGGGGAAGAGGGATGGGGTTCGAGCTCGGGATCGGGGGAACACGCTCGAGAACGTCGTTGTGGACATGTCCCGTGGTACCATGGCGGACGCAAGGTGATTTGGGGATTGGAATTAGAAATTGGGCGTCGTTGTCGCTTGGTTCGGTTTCCAATGTACCGTGATCGTGCATGATCGTCGAGTCGGATGAGAGATCGGATATCTTCTTCGCTGTGGAATGAACTTGATTCCCAGAGGGAAACAAAGGTCGACCGAAAGAGGAGCAAAAATATCACCTAAAAATGTCAAGATTGAGTAGCGTGACGAGCAGGCATGAACCTGCTGGGTACTGAGGGGCAATATGAGGCACATACCACCGAGGCTTGTCTTCAGTGCCCAGCACGATCTTCCACGTTGGCAGCCGACAGGCAACTCGCTCAGGTTTTTCCCGGTTCCTATTTGTGACTTGTCGCGATTGTAGACAATGACAGTACACTTTGAAAAACAGTGTCAGACGAGTCGTCAAAGGAAATGAAGTTGGAATCCCGGCAAGCGGAAGAAACTGCGCTTTCGATCGCACCTCCTTTCAAGTTTAATTTACTGATGCTGATCTTCTGCGAGCTTGTAAACCCGTTCACTCGACCCGGCACAGATGAATTCCTTCCAACCATGCAGGAGATCCACTATCTGTGACATGACGGGTCCGTGGAATACTGGTATGATTGTTCAGGGAGTCGGCGGACGAGCTCGTTTAGAAACTCCTTGGTCGCGATTTAGACATGACTGTACGAACGTGTCGAGGAGGGCTAAAGCGAGGATGGCGATGTGGGGAATCTGGGGACGATTCATATGATTTACTAGCGGGAAAAATACTAGTGACCGGCCTCAGACTTAGGCCATAAGTGGTCCCAGGTAGTGTAGTGTGTATTCCCTTATAACGCATACCTTACATAACGCATACACCACCCGGGCCAGACTTGGTGGGAACCTGGTTATTGTGTACAGTTTGGGATATCGAGGGTCCCCCGTTCGCTCTAGTTCAGTGCTCGTGAAGCGTGGCCCACGAAGTTCACCCGTTCTGCCAACCCTTGTCGACTTGCCATGGGTTTAACGCTGCAGCTCCCCAACATCCAACATCATTTCATCGCATTCTTTCGTCAGTTCATGTCACAACCATTTCCGACCGACGTTAAATGTCTCTTCATCCGCTAAGGGTACGAGCTCGATACCGATACCTGTGCATGCATGACAGGCTGCGTGACAGTGCCAGCTCATGCAAGCTGGAGCACATCGAGTTTTGCAAGACAAAGAATGGCAAACTTCACGGGTTTTTTGTCCTCTATTTCTCCCACCACACCCATACTACAATATTGCAGACGGAGCCGCGCCAAGGTCGAGGCGCTTAAAGATGACGTAATCAAGCGCCGAACGCCCAAACCGTAACTCTTCAAGACGATCTAGGACGACGTCGCGTCAACGTCGACCGAGCTCTCCAAGGAACACACCGACACGATCAAGTCGATGTGGAAGAAAACGTGAGAGGAAGAGTTGCAGAACATCGTCGAGGAACAGGAGTTCTTGGGGCACCAGGAGGAGTTGTTGGCGGACTTACTCGAGGACCACAAGGCGCTCTCCAATGTCTTCGGGCACGTCCAAAAAGAGATTTTGCTTCGGGGTATGGACCGGGTGGACGCCGCAGCGCGGGCGGGCGGACGTTCAAACCCTCGCCGGTCGAGGAGGGGCACACCGGGTTGAGCACGGTCATGATGAAGATTTGGGCTGCGGTGGTGGATCTTGAGAAGCGGATGAAGCGATCGCGGCGAACCAAAAGCACCGCGAAAAGGAGTTGGCGAGTCGGTCGGTCGCGTTTCAGAACGGGTTTGTGAACGGGAAGAAGCTCAAGATGACGGGGGGTGCGGAGGAGGCGGTGAG
Source organism: Xerocomellus intermedius (assembly GCA_038090955.1). Classification (NCBI taxonomy): domain Eukaryota; kingdom Fungi; phylum Basidiomycota; class Agaricomycetes; order Boletales; family Boletaceae; genus Xerocomellus; species Xerocomellus intermedius. Next base: position 11,779 of record JBBPNP010000017.1, read on the forward strand.
GGTGAGGCAGAAGAGGAACGAGTTGGCGCTCAAGGCGATGTTTAATGCGTCTGCTGGGGCGGGTGGGGAGGCAAGGCCGGTGTCACCCACCGTCTAGACGCCCGAGTGAGGCATGGACGGGAAGGTTGGCGTGTCCTTCCTAAAAAGGTAGTATGCTGGTTTTTCTCCAACTGCCAGCGCCTGGATTGCCAGAATACGCGGGAATTCATGAATTCTCACGTAAAAAACTGTACGTTCCTGGTATGTTTCGGTCAACCTCTTGAGTTTAGAATACTTGACAGATCTCTCCAGAAGCATTGAGGGGAAATTCTCGGGTATTTTCGAGGTATTCTGAACTCTGTTCAATTCCACTCATCGATTCCCTTCTTTTTTTTTCGCTCTGTGGCGCACAGCTTGTTGCCATTTGCTCTAGTTTACTGTTCGAGAAGCATGGGCCACGTTTGAAGCAGCCATTCCGCCAACCCTTGTCAACTTTGCCATGGGGCTCCTCAACATCCACCATCTTGTCATCGCATTCTTTCGTCAGTTCATGTCACAACCCCCTCCGACCGACGTTCAAGGTCTCTTCATCCACTACCCCGGGTACGAGCTCGGCACCTGCGGATGGCGTGACATGCTGCGTGAAAATGCCAGCTCATGCAAGCTAGAGCGCATGGAGTTTTGCAAGACAAAGACTGGCAAACTCCACGAGTTTCTTATCCTCTATTTCTCCCATTACACCCATCCATCTGCCCGTGCAGCAGTCGTTGTAGACCGCGCCGTGAAGCACCGCTCCCAGTCTTCTGCAATCGTCTCACCAAGTCTTCCGAGGGGCACACCAGCACGTGATAGGGTATATGTTGTGGGCCAAAATGACAGCCTCAATGCTTGGCTCTCCAACGAATATGGCGAATACCATACACTCTGCGTTCTTGAATATCCTTGCTCAGATCTGAATTCCTCCGTTCCTCCGCCTCCCTCGGCGATTCAGCTCTCAGTCCTTCTCCTCGTTGTCACTGAGCACCAGCCAGACTATAATCTGTACGAACACAACTGTTACTGGTTCGCAGACATGGTCTTTGAAGCTTCCAAGAAGCTCTTTCCGGGGCACCGAGAGCGGTGCTATAAACACGACGACCGTGGCCGGTGCCGTTTGAACCTTCAAGTGCTTCCTACACATGATCTGCCGAACATTTATGAAGAGTACAACATCGAGTGGGGAAAGTCGCAGATGCGCAGGGTAGAACGGGATGTAATAGGCCAGCAGGTTAGCCTTTTTCCTGATTGCTCTTACTAGTAATATGTATTCCTTTGCACCGTCAACAGGAATTGGATCAAAGGCTGGAGGAAGAGCGAAGAGCTCGCAAGGAAGAGCGCAGAGCCTACGAGGAAGAGCACAGAGCCCGTGATGCAGCAGAAAGGCGTTGCAAGCAGCTACAGGCTGAGTTGCAGGCAGTTAGACAAGCACAGCTGTGTACCCCTGTGAATTGAAAGGACGGCGGATTGAGCAGACGTTACTTGATTCTAGCGGAATCTAGCCTGTTGGCCTGCCTATGGTTTATCATTGCTTCATGTATTCTTCTGTCATCCACTCTGTACAACAGCACGATTGGTTAGCGTTGAAACTTGATATAGATATCCTCGGGACCTACTGAATTCCTAGAGGTAATCTCTGGCCATTTGAGATAGTACCCAAGGGCCAAGACTGCCTGCTTTCAATGTGTATGTCCTCGACCATCAACGGTACTGCCAACGGCACGGACTCTGGGTTCGTCTCCAGGTTTTGACGACAACCAGCAGTTGGCTACCAATGCTTCCTCAATCGCCGTCGTCTGCGTTGGCTTACATACTATGTAGACTCAGTGAATCATTCTCAGTCATCCACGTAAATTAGCGTTCGGTTGAATCAACTTGAACCTGACAGTCCATTTCAGAACGTTGTAGCGCCTGAAAAAATAGAGACGTCCGGAGTTTAAATCTGAGAAGGCTCTCGGGACGCGCGATTCCCCTGTCACAGGAGCAGGAGCAGTTGCAGTGAGGTCGGAAATGCATATTCAAAGTCCATCTCTAGGTCAAAGATATTTGGACCGCCACAACGATTTGAAACGGACGGACTGGAAGACACTTCGAATCAGATTACGTGTGGCAGGTGATAACCCTCCCGCGCGTGTTGCGCACAAAGCATGTTGGTTTTTCAACTCTTCCATTGCGTACGGCCTGTAAAGAATGGTGTGCCCCAGACGGGTACAGAAACACCATGCCTAGCGTTAAGTAGCTAATACAAGTATTACAGGATGACTCACACCGAGTCACACGAACATCCGCGACCTAACGTCATGACAGAGATCGCTGTTCGTCTCTAAGTAATGGTGAGCGGCAATCCTGAGTCTAAGCCAGTCGCGGAGCCTCGACCACGACGGCGTGGATTTCCATTCAGGGTCATAGTACTGCTCGCAACGTGAACCTTTCAATCATGGATCCCATGTCTGGAGCAAGGAACTACACCACCGATTTCGTTCCCAAAAAAATAGTTTGCAACTGCAGTCCAACTTGAACTTGAACTTGAATGATAGTAATACGCTCGTAAACCGCCATTCTCAATATCTCACGTAACCTTGTCTGTTCTCCGGCAGAGCACCTTTCGTATCTTGCCACTGTTTCGTTGGGGTCCAGTAGCCATCCGATGATCCATCCAATGATTCATGGGCAGCGTCGCATTCCCAGAGTAGCCCGATCGTGACGACCAATCAATGGGACCTATCACGGTCACAGATTTTGGACGGATCTGTCAAGAAACGTTGAGCCCAAGTAGGCTGGACGTATCAAAATCGAGCGTACGTACCATCATATTTGATAAGCGAAACCGTCGAATTGAATTCATATACAAAAACAATCTCGTCGGCATCATACTGACCGTCAATCCGCCCCCAATTACGGTCCAACCAGGTTGATGCATTGCAGATGGAAGACGGCGCGAGGCGCCTTGTGAATACTGTAGTACGCGCTTTTGCAATTTCAAACCGACTTCAAGTAGTGTTTGCCTTTGCGCAAGCCTCTGCTCTGGAGGCAGTCAACGAAAGTAAAGCGCTGTGGTCGGGTTAGTTATGCCTGCCGCGGTGGGCCTGCAAAGTGTCTGATGTGATACACGGGCGGATCGACTTGGTCCCAACGCAAGGTCGGTAACATTGAACGGTGAAGAAAGCAACACTTTTGGACGTTGAATGTTGGGCGCTGGACCAATGCAGATCGACACAAGGAATTGACAGGTTCAACTTCAAGCAAGTGATGCCACGACGGGTTCCATGGTGAGGACATACTATCTCAGAGTTCTGAAGAACACACCAGCGTGAGGGTGCCTATAGAAGGCTGTTCGATACTTGGTGCGAGTGCCAAAGAGGGAAGGTACAGAGCATATCAGTCTAGATGTCCTAGTGACTCGTAGCAGTCCCACCGTCCCACCTCACCTTTCACCAAATGAAATGTGACGACGTTGTACCTCCCGTGTTCCGCAACATTTCATGGTACGATTCCGAGAGATGCCAGCACTGCTTCGTCTTGCTTGGGTCCTCTTAACTGGACCGGGCCTCCATAAAAAGCAATTTCCCAATAATGAGTAGCCTCTTTGGAACTGTTGAGCGCATGAGTCGTGCCCCATGTCCACACGAACGAGCGACGTACTATTTTGGTAATCCATCGACCTGGGTCAACGTCGTCAGTTTCAGGATCTCGACGAGAACGGATGCAACGAACCTGCTTACCACCATACATTGCTGCCGCTTCGTTCAGCCAGCCCATCAGATAGGCAATACTCGCTATGACGTGACCGGATGGTTAATCCCAGGTCAATACAAGGAAGGAATGGCTTGCCTAAATACCGTTCTGGACCCAAAAACAAGACGTACTTGCCGTATCCTCCCCGTGCTTCCACGGTCTTCTCGTGCAACGCCCGCATCGTTTGGCTGTTTGGGAGCTTTGCCGTATTTGTCCAGACTTTGGCCAGCGCAAGCGTCGTGTAATCCAAAAATTGGAACGTTTGCATGCCCGTAGGGACTGCCTCTCTGGATGAGAAAACGTGAAGCAGACACATAAAACTAGTCACGAACCACTAATGAATGCAAGTGTGGGGTCCCGGAGATAAAACTGATCGAGATACAAGTCACGGATGTGCGAGCCGTCCAAGGGAAGGAAAGGTGATACAGTGGTAGCAGAGCCTGCATGAGGTACATACGTTGCACCATCATAGTATTGTGGCAAGAATGCGAACGAGTATCGGAAGCCAGTAGCAAATATCACGCTATCGATCCCGGATAGGATCTAGACATTCAGTCAATTGTCGATATACATTCCAAAGAAGCGAGACGAAACTCACAGTACCATTCTTCAGCTCGACGAGGCCAGATTGAATGGGAGACCCTTCGGGCACAGGTAAGAACTGTTCGATTTCCCCGACAAGAGTCGTGTTTTTAGGGATCCTGCGGAGTTGATTTTCCAGCGCAACGTGTGTCGTGTTATCTATAACAGTGTTGAAGATCATGGGTAACCTTTAGTCACCGCTTCGGCACATACCATTGTCGGGCTTGAATGTCAAGGAAGAGTTAGATCCCGTCAAGCTAGTGAGAACGCTCCACGTCTCACCCGGAAAGATTGATAGACCGTTCTAGCATGATGATTCAGGTCTCTAGATATTTCAGACCCACTGACCTGGACCTCTTGTCAGCAGGACACAAAGACGGGTTCTGGGGGATGGCCTACAGATGCACCAACGATAAGCACCGTCTGATTGGCATATGCCTCTGGTCGCCGATATTGTCTCGAGTGACGGACAAGATCAGGAAACCTCTGGGTCCACTCCTCCAGACCAGGAATCGATGGCATGGATGGTGCATTGTACCTACCCACGGCGACGGCGACAGCATCGAAATCCTACATCGTCCATCGATAAGATGCTCAACCAAGACGTGCAAGAAGCGGGAAGCACACCTCGGTCCACCAAGTCGCTCGGTACGAGTTACTCTGAGTCGGCTCGAGGGACCTGAGCCAGAGTCTCCAACCTTGCTCTCGCCCAGCTTGGTTCATTCGCTTCTCGACATGCTCGACGCGGGTGTTATAAGCAGTTGCGGGATTCTCGTCATTGCTATTGATGTTGAGATAGGAAGCATACGATCGAACGTAGTTGCGAACTTGATAATGTGACAGTTCTAGTGTCCGATGTGAGTGGCTAGTTCGAGAAAGCGACAGGAACGTACCCCATTGTGTACCCGCAGGCCAAGGCCACTGAGAAAACTAATGCGCAAAAGCGGCAGTCAAATTCCGGAACAAGAAAAGTGGCCAGACGTGTTCCACCCACTTGTTGCACAGGCTACGCAAGCAAGAACATGATTAACATTCCGAGCTTAGCTTCCACATGATACAAACCAACATACCGAAGGTGCATCAGACGTCAACGACTCCCAAATCGGTTTCGGCCCTCTATGCTCCTTCTGGATCTTGCCGTCGTTCTCGAACATCTCTGAGTACGGCAGCTCGACGCCCGCTGGAGGGAGAGAGGGAACAAAGTCGCCGATTGGGGTCGGAGCATTCGGTACGGGAGCATCGAGCGGGACCTCTTCGGTATAGTGCCAGTTGCCTCCCGGGACGCTGTCCCGCTCAAAGATGCGAACGTCTAGACCGGCTTCGGTCAATTCGCGATATGCGATCAGGCCACTACAAGGAGGTGTGGGTGAGTGGTGACGTGATGAATGGAACACACAACACACCTTGGTCCGGCACCGATAATGGCGACCCTTTGAATGGGCCAGTCGAACTGGTAATCATCCGTCCGGGCTTCCTGAAACGATGGTGTAGAGAACGGTTGTTGGACGCTGGCGGCCGAAATACCGACAAGCCATACAAGCCCAATGATCAGTCGCATGAAATTGCGAGGTGCTCTAATATCAAACAAAGGCGTTATTTCACCTGGAATATATAGGACGCACGGAATGGAAGAACTATCTCCCTCAGGTTGAGATAAAGCAGACGTACAGAAAACACCAAGGCTACAGATAGCTGGATGATTGGGTTGGGACTTCAGGGACACTAGTACTGGCAGTGGCAATGGCGGGATACTGTGTGACTGTCGTTGGCAACCTGCGATCAGGCACTGGTGTTATGTAACACTAACTACACCTTCGACTCAAACATAAGTACATACAGTAGATCAAGGGCAAAGTACGGAGCATATCAGTCTTAGATGCTCCCAGTGACTCGTAGTAGTCCCACCGTCCCAGCTTTCGATCTCACCTCCTCACCAGTTGTCGTCATATAATAGGGCGTCTTCATACCTCCCCTGGTCCGCACCATTTCTCGGAATGATTCCCAGAGACGCCAGCACCGCGTCGTCTTTCTCGGGTCCTTTGAGCTGGAGCGGCCCTCCATAATGGGCGATTTGCCAGTAATGACCGACCTCCTTGAAACTATTCTGCGCATGAGTCGTGCCCATGTCCATACAAACCAAGTGACGTACTATTTCGGTAATCCATCGACCTGGGTGAATGTCGTCAGTACCGGGATCTCAACGACAACGGACGCAACGAACCTGCTTGCCACCATACTCGGCCGCCGCCATGTTCAGCCAGCCGATCAGATAGGCAGTGCGAGCTATGGATGCTTAATCCCAAAATAGAACAAGGAACAAACGACTTGCCTGAGGACCGTTCTGCACCCAAGTACAAGACGTACTTGCCATACCCTCCGCGTTCCTCCACGGTCTTCTCGTACAGCGCCCGCATCGTTTGGCTATCTGGGAGCTTTGCCGTATTTGTCCAGACCTTGGCCAGCGCGAGCGTCGTGTATTGCAAAGTAGAGAACGACCGAGTACCCAAAGGGGCTGCATTGCTGAATGAGCGGAGGTGAATCACAAGACACAAAATCGCCACGAACCGCCAAGAAATGCAAGCGTGGGGTCCCGGAGATAAAACTGATCGAGATACAAGTCTCGGATGTGCGAGCCGTCCAAGGGAAAGAAGGGTGATACAGTCGTAGCAGAGCCTGCGTGAGGCACATGCTTTGCACCATCGCAGTATTGTGGCAAGAATGGAAATGAGTATCGGAAGCCAGTAGCAAATATCACACTATCGATTCCAGACAGGATCTAGACGTCGAGTTTGTCATCGAACCACATTCCAAGGAAGCAAGACGAAACTCACAGTACCGTTCTTCAGCTCGACGAGGCCAGATTGAATGGAAGACCCTTCAGATATAGGTAAGAATTGTTCGATTTCCCCGACAAGAGTGGTGTTTTTAGGGATTCGGCGAAGGGTGTTTTGTAGCGCAGGGTGTGTCGTGTTATCTATAACAGTGTTAAAGATTATGGGTAACCTTCAGTCATCACTCGGGCACATACGACTGTCGGGCTTAAGTGTCATGGAAGAGTTAGATCTCGTCAAGTTAGTGAGAATGTTTCACGTCTCACCCGGAAAGACTGATAGATCGTTCTAGCATGACGATTCAGGTCTCTAGATATTTCAGCCCCACTGACCTGGACATTGAGTCAGCGGGAGACAAGGACAATTCCGGGAAATGACCTACAGATGCACCAACGATGAGCACCGTCTGATTGACATATGCCTCTGGTCGCCGATATTGTCTCGAGTGACGGACAAGATCAGGAAACCTCTGGACCCACTCCTCCAGACCGGGAATGGACGGCATTGATGGTGCATTGTACCTGCCCGCGGCGACGACGACAGCATCAAAATCCTGCATCGTCCATCGATAAGATGTAATATTCAACCGAGACGTGCAAGTGGGCAGCGCACCTCGGTCCACCAAGTTGCTCGGTACGTGTTACTCTGGGTCGGCTCGAGGGATCTGAGCCAGAGTCTCCACCCTTGCTCTTGCCCAGCTTGGTTCATTCGCTTCTCGACATGCTCAACGCGGGTATTATAAGCAGCTGCTGGGTTCTCGTCGTTGCTATTGATATTCAGATAGGAAGCATACGACCGAACGTAGTTGCGAACTTGATAATGCGAGAGTTCTGGTGTCCGAAGTGAGTAGCTAGTTCGAGAAAGGGGCAGGAACGCACCCCATTGTGTACCCGGAGGCCAAGGCCACTGAGGAAACTAATGCACAAAAGCGGCAGTCAAACTCCAGAACAAGAAAAGTGGCCAGACGTGTTCTACCCACCTGTTGCAAAGGCTAAGCAGGCAAGAGCATGATCAACATTCCGAGCTTAGTTTCCACGCGACACAAACCAACATACCGAAGGTGCATTAGAAGTCAACGACTCCCAGATCGGTTTCGGCCCTCTATGATCCCTCTGGATCTTGCCGTCGTTCTCGAACACCTCTGAATACGGCAGCTCGACGCCTGCTGGAGGGAGAGACGGCACAAAGTCGCCAATTGGGCTCGGGGCATTCGGTACGGGAGCGTCGAGCGGGACCTCTTCGGTATAATGCCAGTTGCCTCCCGGGACGCTGTCCCGCTCAAAGATGCGAACGTCTAGACCGGCTTCGGTCAGTTCGTGATACGCGACCAGGCCACTACAAGGACGTGTGCGTGAGTCATGATGCGATGATGTGGGACACATGGCGTACCTTGGTCCAGCACCAATAATGGCGACCCTTTGAATGGGCCAGTCGAACTGGTACTCTGATTCGCCCGTGTCGGCTTCCTGCACCAGCGGTGTAGAAAGCGGTTGTTGGACGCTGGCGGCAGAAATACCGACAAGCAATGCGAGCCCAATTGTCGATCGCATGAAACCGAGTCCTGGTACCCTATAACGCAGCTTTGACTCTGTCGTGCAGAGGATTGTACAGCCATTTCTCGGTTCCTTCGGTGGTCACTCGGGAAGTGCCGCCTGGCGTTAGTAGCGAAAACCTTGCTTGTGGACACTGCAAGTGGTACGTTCCGACGACAAATAGGAAAGGGGCAGACTATAACATCAGATTGATAACAATGTAACCATTCTATAGAATCAACATCACATATCTTGGGATCTGGAGATGCAACTCTTAGACTTGTTCTGTGAAGAACGAGCAACACTCCTTCAGTGGTATACATGTCGTCATAAGGGGTGGCTTCCATCAATTTCCACCCTTCCACCCTAGCATCTGGTTACGTGACTCGAGTTTTAGTCTGCGCGGCAGAAAGATTTACGAGGAATCCACAACCATCGTGCTTGAGGGAGCAATTGCGCGTCATAGATGAAGTCTGGCGCAATTTTCTTCAGCACGTTCGCTATGGTCGAGTCCATGAGCACCGTAGCGAGATGCTACGCACTTTGGTTACCAGACCAGAAGGGAAGACGGATTTCTCGAGTGAACCCTGGAAAAATGAGTGGCTCGTCATTCCACGTCACGGTATTGGCATATGGAATGAAGCTGGCATCAAGAAACATGCACACGAGTCACATCATGTCGCCCGGACACCATCCTAGGTTCGACACCGACACACCGGTGAGCAACTTCGGGTATTGCATCAACTGCCTACCGACGCACGTCGGTGTCGAATCTACAAAGACAGAAAGTAGATCGGATTAATCTGAACCATCCAATCAACGAAGGACTGCGCCGACTAAAATCCCTGCTCTATGGTCTTGGGTCTAACATGAGTGGACTTGTTGTCAGCCATGTCAAGGGGGTCCTCAATGACGAGCTCAAGACTGGTGAGCTCACTCGTCATGTGCTTCAAAAACACGGCAATGTTCGCAACCTCACTAGTCAGTTGAAGGCTCCGAAGTGATGACTTCTTGAAGTCTATCTCGTCGCCAGAGAAAACCCCACTGTCAGATGATACGTCGCTGTGAGCTGCCACGCCGGAGGGGGCGATGTCATCGAAGAAAACCTCCCATAGCAATGATTGATTTTCCGATGAGATCCAGTCCGAGGTATGAGGAGCAGGTAAAGAAGCGGTCCACTGTCCAATTTGCGACGACAAAGCACCAGGTACAACCAAACCTTTTCAAGTGTGTTCTGCGAACGTACGAGATCCATGAAATTTTCAGAAGGGTTGGTGGAGGAGGTGAACGAGAACGCAGTCAGTTGGGTGTGGCTGCAAACATTGACGAGATAGGCGCTAAGCTGCGTAATCCTACTGCCGACTTTCAAGAACAGGCTCTGCGACTCAGAGTCCAAGAAAAGTGTGGAGCATTCCAAACCGGCCGCAGCGTCTGGGCGCGTTCGCGCACGGATGTTATTGAGGGAGAGTGGGCTGCGCTTCGGCGCGTACGCGCAGGTGACGACGGGGGCTGGCGGCGCGTTAGTATGCGCGCGGGTGCTGACAAAGTTGTGGAGGGTGTCCGGAGCGCGTTTGGGGTGCGTTTCGAAGCGACGGCGGTGATGGATTGACTACGGGCAAACGCGGATGGTGTCGAAGGTGTGTCGGGTGTGCTCGCAGCGCATTTGGGACGCAGGGGTACTAAGAATGGCACTTGAGCGTGTTTTGAAACGACGAGGGGTGTACGGGTGCGTGCAGGTTTTGTCGAGAGCGTGTCAGGTGTGCTCGCAGCCTGCAGGGCGTTTGGGACACGCAGCGGGCAGTGACGAGGTTAGTGCTCGTTTGCAGGGTGCCCTGGGAGTCGGTGTCCGATATTACTGTACATACTAAGGGACAGCCTGGCAGCCGTGAGAAGTAAGGAAGCACGGCGGAATTTCAAGTTGCCAAATGTAGTAGGAATCTCGTGGGACGATGAGTGCGCGAGGTGACTTAGAATCAGGCCAACGGAGCCCTTGTGAGGGCCGGGACGACGACTTATTATTTAATCGCCTAGTACAGGTCGACCTTTATACTACAGCGCTATTGTAAATGGATGACTATAATCAAGAGTCGAGCTTGGTTTGCTCGTGTTTATACTAATGGACGGACGCCGTACTCCAACAGCGGCACAAGCACGACTGAGAATTGTTGAAGGCAATGATACTGCCTGTGTGACGTGAGTATTCGTTCCGTTATATTCCCAGCTCGTTCACTGATGCGGCGGTCTGAGTACTTCGGTCACCGTGACTTGGACGAACGGCGGAAACGGTAGGCAATACGATCTCAATTACCCTTGGGCCGACTGCGGGCATCGACGGAGCATGGATGGCAAGCCCAGAGGACGAGCGCCGATGACGATACCGAATGGAGAGGCATACACGAGGTGGGATTACCTCCGAGTATTCGGGACGCAACTACTACTAGTAGAGTGGGTAGTACGGTTCTTCCTGGTTACAGCATCTATCTGATCATCGGGCCCAACCCGCAGGTGCGCAACCACATTCATAGGTCCAACTCTCAGCCCACTCAACGCCGTAACACGCTTCTTGATGATCACGGTTCAGATCACCGTGAGTAGAACCAACGGCCTGGGGGTGGTTCTCTTCATCACTTCCGCAGCTCGTACTAACGTGACCGTGGATGATCCATGAGGGTGCACCAGTGAGTTCTGTGCCCCAATTTTCTTCGGGTAGGTTGACGTGGCTTGCTCGAGCAAGGAATTATACGATGAATTAGTTCCTCGATCTTCGAGTTCAGGTCATCCCATTCGAAGTGCAGACGTGGAAGAGTACAGACCATTGGAACTACCCAGTTTACAGAACATGATGTTCAAATGAACGTCGACCACAATCTAACCTTTTTTGATCCATGGCAATACGACCCCCTTTTTTCTCGTCGTGTTCAGTACGTGTCAGCTTGGCCCTCGTGTTATCCACGTAAATTACGGAACGTTGTTCTAGAATCTAGACTCACTGGCACCCTCCGTTGCCTGGAGGGCTCATGAGAATGTTGGTACTTTTTTTGGTCAGGTCCTGGGGTACCCCAAACAACCATGACGAAAGAGCTTTATTCGGCGTGAAGGCTCGAAACAATAGAACCCTGCATGACTCATTGTTATCCAATAAGTCAAGGGTCACTGCAACGCCGACTATGCCGCAAACTGCAGTGTGGTTGTTTGTTTGTTTCGCGAAAGGGTATATAACATCGGCTCACGGATCCAACGGTCCTCAGTCAACACACCATCTACTATCTTCTGCTTTATCCGCATACATCCATCGATGAGTTCTGACGTTGTTGTACGTCTCTGCTACTATTGAATGCTTGCTTCATTGACACCCATTTTAGTCCTGGTGGGGTGGACAATATTTCGAGGATGCCTCCACAATTCTCGAAGAGCAAGCGTTAGAGCAGCGTTCTGACGTTGTTGTATGTCTCTGCTACTATTGAATGTTTACTTTATTGACACCCATCTCAGTACTGGTGGGGTGGTCAATATTTCGAGGGTGCCTCCGCAATTCTCGAAGAGCAAGCGTTAGAGCAGCGTTCTGACGTTGTTGTATGTCTCTGCTACTATTGAATGTTTACATTATTGACATCCATCTCAGTACTGGTGGGGTGGTCAATATTTCGAGGGTGCTTCCACAATCCTCGAAGAGCAAGCCTTTGAGGAGGAAGGCTAGAAATTTGCCGAATAGCCCCAAGTCCTCTTGCTACTGATCCCAGTAAAGCATGTACTGTATCACCGTTGTGTTCGATGTTGCCTGTTGTGTCCTAGTCATGTAACCGTGTCGTTTCTGGAACTGTGGTTGAATTTTGCCCGTGGTGAGCGTGAACGTGTCATTGATTTGAAGGACAACTCCTACTCGCTTCGTGTCGTACGTAGTTGGTTTTCTGGTCATCGCAAACTTTCCTCTCGGGTAGCGGCTGTGCCCGCCAACATCTATCCAGTCATTACCGCCACTCGCCGAGGTCCAATGCCCACTGTACCGTGTTACGTGTTACGTGTAGATTCGGGTTTGAAAAAATCGTGGAAGAGAAACGAAACTGCGTCACAAAACACCAACCTAGTACGTAAAAGTGAATTAAACTATATCCACCCACCCACCTTACCAGCATCAAGGAATTGACATGTTTAAGCGAGTGATGTGAGGGTTCCGACTGGGACGTTGGCGGCTCATGGTACGTACAAATGAGGACATGTTGAGAGTTCTGAATAACACACCAACGTGAGGGTGCCTAGCCTAGAGGCTGTTCGATACGGAGACGAACACTACTTGGTGCGAGTGCCAAAGAGACAAGGTAATCACCTCTTGTAGACGAAGGGCAACGTACAGAGCATATCAGTCTAGATGTCCTAGTGACTCGTAATAGTCCCACCGTGCCAGCTTTCCATCTCACCTCCTCACCAGTTGTCGTCATAGAAAAAGGCGGCGGAGGCGTGCCTCCCCTGGTCCGCACCGTTCCTCGGTAGGATTCCCAGAGACGCCGGCACCGCTTCGTCTTTCTCGCCTTTGAGCTGGAGCGGTCCTCCATAAAAAGCGATATGCCAGTAATGGGCAACCTCGTCAGCACTATTCAGCGCATGAGTCGTGCCCATGTTCACAGAAAGCAAGCGACATACTATTTCGGTAATCCATCAACCTGGGTGAGCGCCGTCAGTAACAGGATCTCGAAGAGAACGGACACAACAAACCTGCCTACCACCATACTTGGCTGCCGCCTCGTTCAGCCAGCCGATTAGATAGGCAGCATGAGCTATGACATAAGTGGATTTAATCCCCTCCTTCCCCCCAAAAAAAACAAGGAACAAACGACTTGCCTGAAGCCCGTTCTGGACCGAAGAACAAGACGTACTTGCCGTAACCTCCGCGGTCCTCCACGGTCTTCTCGTGCAACGCCAGCATCGTTTGGCTGCTTGGGAGCTTTGCCGTATTTGTCCAGACTTTGGCCAACGCAAGCGTCGTGTATTCTAAAGAAGAAATTGTATGAGCGGCCAAAGGGACTGCATCTTTGAATGAGTAAAGGTGAAACACAAGATGCAGAACCGCCACGAACCGCCAAGGAATGCAAGTGTGGGGTCCCGGAGATAAAACTGATCGAGATACAAGTCTCGGATGTGCGAGCCGTCCAAGGGAAGGAAGGGTGATACAGTCGTGGCAGAACCTGCGTGAGGTACATACTTTGCACCATCGTAGTATTGGGGCAAGAACGGGAACGAGTATCGGAAGCCAGTAGCAAGTATCACAGTATCGAGTCCAGAAAGAATCTAGACATCGAGTCGGTCGTCGAAACACATTCGAAGGAAACGAGACATAACTCACAGTACCATTCTTCAGTTCAACGAGGCCAGATTGGATGGGAGACCCTTCGGGTATAGGTAAGAACCGTTCAATTTCCCCCACGAGAGTCGTGTTTTTAGGGATCCGGTTGATTAGATTTTCCAGCGAAAAGTGTGTCGTGTTATCTATACAAGTGTTAAAGATTATGGGTAACCTTCAGTCATCACTGGGAAACATACGACGATCGGGCTTAAATGTCATGAAAAAGTCAGATCCCATCAAGCTGGTGATAATGATTCACGTCTCACCCGGAAAGACTGATAGACCTTTCTAGCCTGATGATTCAGATCCCTAGATATCTCGGATCCACTGACCTGGACCTCTTTTCAGCAGGAGAGAAAGAAGGTTCCGAGGGATGGCCTACAGATGCACCAATGATAAGGACCGTCTGATTGGCATATGCCTCTGGTCGCCGATATTGTCTCGAGTGACGGACAAGGTTGGGAAATCTCCGGACCCACTCCCCCAGACCGGGAATGGACGGCATTGATGGTGTATTGTACCTGCCTACGGCGACAACGACAGCATCAAAATCCTGTATCGTCCATCGATAAGATGCAATGTTCAACCAAGACGTGCAAGTGAGGGGAACCGCACCTCTGTCCACCAAGTCGCTCGGTACGCGTTACTCTGAGTCGGCTCGAGGGACCTAAGCCAGAGTCTCCAACCTTGCTCTTGCCCAGCTTCGTTTATTCGCTTCTCGACATGCTCGACGCGGGTGTTATAAGCAGTTGCGGGGTTCTCGTCATTGCTATTGATGTTGAGATAGGAAGCATACGATCGAACGTAGTTGCGAACTTGATAATGCGAGAGTTCTGGTGTCCGAAGTGAGTGGCTAGTTCGAGAAAGGGACAGCAACGTACTCCATTGTGTACCCGCTGGCCAAGGCCATTGGTGGAACTAACGCGTAAAAGTAGCAATCAGATTCTGGAATTAGAAAAGTGACCAGACGTGTTCCACCCACCTGTTGCAAAGGCTAAGCAGGCCGGAGCATGATCATCAACATTCCGAGCTTAGTTTTCACACAACACAGACCAACATACCGAAGGTGCATTACAAGTCAAGGACTCCCAAATCGGTTTCGGCCCTCTATGATCCCTCTGGATCCTGCCGTCGTTCTCAAACACTTCTGAATACGGCAGCTCGACGCCCGCTGGAGGGAGAGAAGGCACAAAGTCGCCAATTGGGCTCGGAGCATTCGGCGCGGGGGCATCGAGCGGGACCTCCTCGGTGTAATGCCAGTTGCCTCCCGGGACGCTATCCCGCTCAAAGATGCGAACGTCTAGACCAGCTTCAGTCAGTTCGCGATATGCGATCACGCCACTACAGGGAAGTGTGGTCAGTGGTGATGTGATGAATGGGCCACACAACACACCTTGGTCCGGCACCGATGATGGCGACCCTTTGAATGGGCCAGTCGAACTGGTGCTCATCCGTCTCGGCTTCCTGAAACGACGGTGTAGAAAGAGGTTGCTGGACGCTGGCGGCTGCAACACTCGCGAGCAAGACGAGTACAATAATCGGTCCCATGAAATCGACTCGGAATCCTAGAATCAAGCGCATGAAGGGCACCTACTTGACCTCGAACGCCGTGTACAACTTAGACACCAGGCCCTACTATGAACCTGCCTGGAATCCGCCCTGCTTACGGCTATCTCGGAAATCTCCATGTCCTTCTTGATCTCCCCTTTCAGGTGCTCTCCGACTCGGCCACACTACCCCCTCATATTCTCACAGCCGTCAAAGGACGAGATGCATGACACAATGCTTCGATGTGTCTGACGTGAAGCGCCACTGGTGCAGACGAACAAAGTGAACGGTATCACAAAGAATTAACACTGTTGTAACCGCTGCTTGGCAAGCTGCATGACAATAACATTGTAAACCTTGAGAGAATACAAGAATCAAGATGTTGTATCGAGTAGTAAAGTTATGTAATACTACCTTCATCTCCTGGTAAACCTTCTTCGTCACGAATTTAACTGGGGTTCTGTCCATCGCGTGATTTGCTCCCGGCCGCGTAGTTGCCGTCGTACTAGATGCATCTGCAACATGACTGAAATGAAATATGCGGTCGGTAGAAGTTTGACAGCTTACGGACACTTACCATACCTACGGTGACTATTCTGATTGGTGGAGATGCAGCTCGGCTGAGTGTCCAAACGATTAGTGCAATGATAATGATTTCGATCGCTTGCATAGCCTTAGATTAAAAGATCACGGTAGATTATCTTTACATACTACAAAGAATCTATCTACGGCTTTGAAGTGAGAGACCACAAACTGTAATGTACTCCTTCAGAGAAGTCAGATGATCTATCCAGCTGGAATTTTCCAGTAAGGAAAGAACACCTTGATAGACACCTTCAGTGGCTATTGCAGAGAATTCTGCTGCTTGATACCTGCCACTAGAGTGTTCTGAGAGGGCCGAATGTATTGCTGAGGTGACAAGGGAGACAACACGAAAAAATCCAAGATCGTATCATCAATATGTGAGTGGAGGCTGCTGAGCCAGATGGCACTCAAAATTACAGATATCAACGCGTCGTGTTCAAAGAGCCCAGTTATATTACCATTCTAAGCAATGTCTATGTGAGAAGTACAATGAAATTGAAATACAAATACACATACCAAATCCTGTTTGTGGAGTCATGAAAAGTCTTGGAGGAGAGTGGGGATTGCATGTTGCTTGAGTAGAACTTCAGTGTCAATCTGCTCATTTCAGATATTGGGGCGAAGACCATATGCTTGGTGGATGAGGCCTTGTGAAGCGTCCTTGAATATTCTTCGCGTTGTCCTGATAACACCCTCAATATCCTTGATATAGCATTGGTTGTTTGTGCTGGTCCATTGTGTTGATGGCTCTGATGAATAAATCAACTATTTGCGGTGAGCGACAATCAGATGTGCCTACCTAGAACTTCTGCAGCAGCCGCCTGAAGTGATATTTTCGACATCTCTTTCATTTCTGTTTTTGAAGGCATGCCATTCATGCATAATACACTGTGTCGCATCTTGTTCTTTGCCCGATCAAGAATGTCCTGGACCATCTCGGGTAATGTTGAAGTGTTGTCTGTCACGATCCTAGGTGCCGCAGCTATGGTAATGGGGGGGTACATTTGTGATCGATGTTTCCATTCCAGCCTGGGTGTTGGTCATGAGTCTCTAATTCACTATAAGAAGATTTGTACTTACACGAAAAACTCCGGCAGTGACTACATCACCACGCACTTGCTCATTTGGGCGCAATGGTGCATATACAGGCATGAAGTGCATGCCTGGTAAGAGATACGGTGTGGCACAATTACGACTTGTAGATTGTGGCAATCGTGGTACTCGGGAGGTTAGTTGGCATGTGTCGTTTGTACTGTATTCATGTGGTTGATGGAGCGGGGGTAGACGTTGGGGGCAGAAATGCAAGTTATCGGCAGGAGTTGAGTGTGATGGGGTGGAGTGCTAAGACGATAACGAGTAGGGTCCAGTATATACTGGCAGAGGTTGGTGGCAGAAATAACTGGCATCAGGGGCCAGGTATGGTGGGGTGGATTGCTGAGACAATGACAAGTGGGTCCCACGACACGCCGATGGAGTGAGATCAGGGTATACAGATGGATAGGGCTTGGTGTAGTATGATGTTGATCCCATAGGATCGGATGAGTATGATGGGAGGCTGGATTGCTGAGATGACGACGAGTGGAATCTAGGATACGCTGAAGGAGCAGGATCGTAATACATCGAGTTGGATGGATTGGGCTTGGTGTAAGATGATCCTGCAGGATTGAACAATTGACTGGTGTATGAGAGAGTAGGCTAGGATGATAATGAATTGGCATTAGAGGAAGATGCGTGAGGCTGCTTATGCACTGCAGAATGCAATAGTTCATCAATTGAGATTTCGTCTTGAAGAATGTGGTGAGAAAGAGGATCATCAGTAATATTTGGGTTGACAGGCTGCTCAATGGCACAATTGAGCTGACTCGTATTTGGTCACAAGCATATGTTGAGGTCTTCCTGCGGCCTGGCAATTTGCTGCTGACAAGAATCAGACCACGGGAATATAAATTGTGTTAGACTCACTTGTAGATTGACCAGAGCTGTATGACACCTATGACTCATGGGGGAGTACGTGGTGAAGGGAGAAAGGTTGTGGAGATTGCCTATATTAGCGCAGTATACTACACATGTAGCAGTATGCATGCAGCCACACCGAACCAGGCACTTACGAATTCATGCACTGTCTGGGGGACTGAACATAAGGGCCATACATAAGTACATCAAATGAACACGGAAACGTGGCATGAGATAAATACATTTACGAATGCCAACGAATAACTACAGGATCATTGAGTTAGCAGACTCAGAATTCGCAAGGGATGAGTGATTGTATACATAAAAAGCCACAATCAATGTGCAAAGTCCTTGTTACAGTCCTTGTTGATACTATGCTTTAGCTTGACTCGGTCACTGCTGATCCCCCTTGTCCATATTCTAGATCCTTGCCAAACTCCAGCCCATCAGGATCACTACTGTTGTCATTGTCGTAATCTTCTAGGATATCAATGTTCAAACTGCGTGCTTGGGATTCATTGACCATTACAATGAGTTCAGTTGCATCTCAATCTGCTGCCTGAGTGGCAGAAGGAAGCTGATCCCCATAGAACAGCTTGTCTTTCTTAAGGTCAGGGAGCCCTCAATTATGTACTATACATTTGAAGCCAGAATTTATACTCTGAATCTTTGAGGGAATGCTTGCTTTCAAGGTAACACTGGATTTTTTCCAGCGCCTTGACCTGACGTTTTGTCCCTTCAAGATCCCAAGTGGCTAAAAGAAGTTGGTGACGACTCCTCTCTGCCAAAGCATACTTCGCAAGCATAGCAGATCGAAGAATGTCGTTTGGCAGAGTTTGGATGCCACAAATGAAAATGCTCAGGGCCTAGAGAGGGCCATAAGGATCAATAAAGTAGAGATAATAACAGCAATATATATATATATTTAGACTTACTTCAGATGGACTCAAACTGGCATTGCGGGGGTCACCACAAGGGCCACGGTATTGGATCAGAATTGCATGGGGATGCTTGTAGGTAGGGTTGAACACTAGGGGCTTGGGGTAAGGGCAAAAACGATTGCCGAAGAGCAGTTTTCTGGTTGGAGATTTATCCATCGGATTGCTGTAGGAATCAAAACAAGTTAAGGAACTTGTGGGGCTAACTGGTGGGGTGGTTTTAGCAGGAGAAATCATATCAACTCTTGATATATGATAGATTTGCCTGGGCTGAGGGGATCTGTGAGGCAGAGTTTGAAGAACTTAGCACCAAATCATACGAAGGGTGTCAATGATGGAGCAATTCAACAATGCATCTTCCCTGGACTATGATGATGAAGACACATGTCCTCTAGAGTTTGATGAAGAGTGAGTGGTTCCCAATAAAGTTGATTCCATTCACTTACCTCCTACAGCTATGTCTGTCCACTCTGCTCGCAGCCCTTATCTTCGATCGACTCTGTTTGGTCTCACCTCAATGATAACCACGCCATGAATGAAACCCTGCCTCCAGCTGCTCCAGCTCCATCCTCTTAGCTGCCCACCCCTTGTCGTGGTTGATATAATGCAAATTCGGGCTATATCTATAGCAAGGCATTGAACACTCTTCAGCGTCTGTCTGTGGAATCTATTGAGAGGGATGAAGACATCGGAAGAGCTCACCTGAAGAATCCTTATTACTCTTTTGTTGACAGGGATGAATGGGAATTGGGCAAATTCTTGTGTGAGAACTTTAATCAAGGGCAGATTATCCAGTTCTTGAAGCTAGGCTGGGTGAGTAACTATTCTCTTTTCGACTCTTAGTCTCAACAACATATAGTTTAGAACAAGGGATAAACCAGCTTTCAAGTCTGCTGATGAACTCCTCTTGTGTATGAATATGTTACTCCAGGATCCACGTTGGCGCTGTACTAAGATTGAGATGGATAACTATGTCACCGTTCACCCAGTATACCTCCTTTGATGAGATAGCTTCGACTTGGTGCAAATGATTTTCGGCCACCCAATCTTCCAGCATGATATGTGTTATGACCCCCATGTGGTTTTCACTGGACCCAACGATCGTGAATATGGAGAATGAATGTTCTCGCAAGAAGTGACCAGGATACAAGTGAGTAATGTTTAATCTTTTTCTCTCTTTCTGCTCACCGTACATCAGGGAGAACTTCCTGTTGGAGCCACAATCGTACCTATCATGCTCGCTTTCAATAAGATACCCGTTTCAAGACAGACTGGGAACCTCAAGATGCACCCATTGTTCTTTATGATCAGAAATATTTGCTCTGACCTGCGGATGAAGGCAACCACTCATGTGTGGTCATGCATCACATACATGCCAGTCGCTCAATTTGTGACGCACAGTGACTATACAGCCGTCCTCCAAGCGCAGCTCTGGCATTGCTGCATGGACATTGTATGCAGCTCCTTAAAAAGAGCGGCTGCTCGGGGTGCATATATGGCTGATCCCGCCAGGTTCCAACATTACTGCTTCACACCCCTTATAGGATACGTAGCTGATCTGCCAGAACAACTTATGATCCCATGTGTTGCACAAAGCACATCACCTATCACCCTTGCCACCAAATCAGATTTTTCTGACGCTACCCCTCATCCAACACACTCCGGGTTGCATACACTTCAACAAATCCATCGCCTTGCTCAGTGTATTGATCCATGAAAGGTCCAGGAGTTCCTAGAGGCCGCAAAAGAGCTCCATCTGAGTGGTATGCACCTTCCTTTTTGGAGGGACTGATGTTTTACTGACCCTGCGACATTCCTCACTTCTGAAGTCCTCCACATTTTTCACAAGTTCTTTTTCAACCATGTCCTCAAATAGTGTAAAGAAGCATTGGGTGCAGATGAGTTAGATTCTCATTTCAAGAGTCAACACAAGCGGGTTGGTATGCGCCACTTCTCAAATGGAGTTTCGCACATCAAACAAATGACTGGCTGGGAGCACCAAGACCTGCAATGGACGATCGTTGCATCCATTGCTGGACCAGTTGGCCTAGATTTTCTCCGTGCCGTTCGGGTTATGGTCAATTTCATATACAAAGCTCAAGCCCCGTCGTTCACCAATTCATTTATTACCTCCTTGGTCAACTCGCTAGCAGAATTTCATCATTACAAGCAAGCGGTCATTGACACCGACGTTCATCGTGGTGCATCTGGCCCTATCAATCATTTTGAGATCCCCAAACTCGAGCTTCTCCACAACTTTGCCTATTTGATTTGTACATGGCTCTGGTGCCTCCATTCAATTTACAGCTGATGTCAGTGAGCAGCTCCTCATCACACACTGCAAGAACCCATTTGAGTGCATGAGCCACCAGCGGAATACATTTTCCCAACAGATTGTGCGTCTTTTGGATCAGGAAAAAAGGATGTGACAATTCCACCTCATGACTCTACTCATTGAGCACGATGCCTCGCTCAGCATTGACGATGAATTTGATGAAATGACGGACATTGATCCAACGCTCGCTTGAATCTTCCGTGTTTCCCCTCAGGACCATGCCTCTTTCTCTTTACATGACCGCCCTATCTGAAATCACTTCCTGAAAGGCATCATCTCTGTAGATGCTCGTGTAGCAGCCCATGTCACCGTGAAACCTACCAACCCAAACAAGTCATTGCAATGGATATCTTCAGTGTATCGACTGCCCGAGTTCAGCTTGGTACTTAGCAATTACCTATGATCGAGTCTCGGTTTTCAGTCCCCCCCCCGAACATGTTGAATGTTTGGAACACATTTCGACTTCAATTATTGTCAAAATTTGGATCCAAAGTCATGCCTTCTCAACTCCTACAGGCCTTGGACCTGTCTTCGCAGTTCCGATTGGGCAAAGGTAACATGGTGCTACTTTATAATCCCCATGTGGAAGGTAAGCCCCGGTTTATGGCTTCAATCCACACCATGACGCTCAATGAGTTCCCGCTCTGCAGTCCCCACTGTCGCACAGGTTCGTGTTGTCTTTTCCTTTTTGGAAACCAAGAAGAATACTCTACCCCCTTCCCTAAAGACACCATTGCTCTATGTTCAATTTTTCGAAGTATTCAGTGGCCCCGACGATGTAATGAATATGTACAAACTACGACGACAGCATTTCCGTGGGTCTCATGGACAGTTTCACTGTACTGCGGGCATGATCTCCATCATCGCTGTAACGCATGCTGTGGAATTGATTCCAGTTTACGGTCATCGACACAATCGTGAGGCTACAGCGGATGTGTCTTTGGAGGTGTATGACGAGTTCTATCTTAATAACTACTCTGATAAAGAATGGTACCATACGATCTCCGAGGACTACTTGTAGATTACCCACACTATCTCGCTGTATGTTGATATGATATGATTGTTGATTGCACAATTGAATCTGAGTCAGCTGGATCTAATCATGTCAGTAAGAGATAATCAGTGGTGTTGAATAAATCTGAGGTCGCCGTGCCATGCCACAACTAATAAAGCCATACAAGGCAGGTGCGTAATCCCGACCTGACCTAAACTAAAAGAATCTGCTGGGCCAGCAGTGGCCCCATGCTTACAACTTCCTGATGTGAGGTCAAGAAACCTCACAAATTCCCTGTCATGTGCTCATACAGTCATTCCCCAGCACTTGCGACACCACTGGCACTTGTGACAATCACATTTTGAAAGACAAATGATCAACACTTCAAATGTCACAACACCTTAGATATATTGTAATCAGGTTATACTACATTCAGTGCTATGATGATACAGTTGGAGGACTCTCAGATGTTTCGTGATTTGGTGTTTTATGGGCAAAATTGTCATATAATGAAGCTTGCAAGTTAAAACAAACATGCACAGCTGCGAAAATGAGTACAATACATTGTGTGACCTATAGACAATATCAAACATAAATGATCTATGATAGGAATGAGATTACGAGCTGCCAGAACAATGCCGGCGGATGAGGTTTGAAGTCGGTGTCCAATCTCGTATCAGTGGTGAGATATACCAAATATAGTAAGGTCTCCATACCATGCCGTCCACTTTCAGGGGTGATACCGTCCCCGAGCAGGAGCCTAGGAACAGCTTGACATTACTACCAGCAAGTTCTGCCTGTGGCCATCGACTCAGAGATGGTGGGCCGAGCCAAATCGCAGTCTCGAAAACAACACATCACCTCAACTCACCAGGAAGAGGCAATAACTGATGCCATTTGCCGATATAACGAGAACAAGGTAAAGCCAAAGGAGGAGCAAAAAAGTTTGCGGGCAATATGCAGGGAGGTTCAGGAAGAATGGAGGACACAGAAAAGGGACAAACACATTGTTGTCAGCCACGACACGGTGATACGGAGGCTGAATGGAGGACGAAGTTGTCGGGAAGCCAACAGTGAAAACCATGCTTGGCTCACTACAGCAGAAGAGGAGAATGTCATTGATTACCTCCTTGATCTTGCTGCACGGGGTTTTCCACTCACCCACAAGACTCTGAAGCTTCATGTCGACACTCTTTTGCAAGCCCGGCTTGGGAATGCATTTCCCGAGACAGGAGTTGGCCACAATTGGACAGACCGCTTCACTACACGACATGCCAATCGTGTTGCACAATACTGGAGTTCCTCACTTGACACTGCACGAGGTCGAGCAGTCAATCCACACACTCACAAGGCATGGTGTGACTTACTCAAGGAAACTCTCGATAGGGAGAATATTGAAGAGGATTGCATTTGGGCCGCTGACGAAACTGGGTTTCAGCCTGGTGGCGGGCCAAAGCAGCGCGTCTTTGGTCCTTCCCAAAAGAAGACTCAGCACCAGCAGCGAGATGGCAACCGTGAAAATATCACTGTCATGGTAACGATCTGTGCTGATGGGGAATCGATCTCGCCACTTGCAATCTATAAGGGCCAAGCATTCTCAACCAACTGGCACCAAGATAATGAGCTGAAAGCAAGGTATGTCAATAGATCCTGATGACAGTGCGAAGACAGCTCATTGATATGTAAAAGTGTCGCCCATTCCCGCAAAGGATGGACAGATGGGGTGATTGGCCGACTGTGGATTCAGGATTTCAACAAAAAGACACAGGCCAAAGCAAATGGCCGAGCACGTGTCCTCCTTGTCGATGGCCACAATTCCCACTATACGAAGGAGTTTCTAGAGTATGCAAGGGATCACAAGATTCATGTGTTATGCTATCCAGCACATGCAACTCACATATATCAAGGCCTCGATGTTGCAATCTTCGGAGCACTTAAAAACCGCTGGTCGGACGAACGGAATCAGTACGAAAGTGCCACACGGCAAAAAGTGACAAAGGCAAACTTCATTTCAATCTATGGACGTGCTCACTGTGCAATTCTTACCCCTGGCAACATCCGCTCGGCATTCGAGGCCACAGGAGTATGGCCATTCAACCCCAAAGTGGTTACAGCAGAAATGATGGCTCCCAGCTTGGAAACGTCATCAAAAAATCAATTACCATTGCCGCAGGCCAGTCCCATTCGCGCAATCAACTCAGTTATGTGTCAGTACCTACGCGACAGAACCACCATGACGCCCGCCACCCCACCAATGGCAGGTCCCAGTTCAGATGATGTCCAGACACGACTTGGGTATGACCAGGATGACCCATTTGTTGGCACTCCGAGTCGCGCAGTGGAGACCACATCGTATTCTGGTTCAAGCACTGCACCCCAGGCCAGCACAACATGGCAGCTTCCAGCACCCACAAGACGCCTACCACAATGGCAGATCGCAGCGAAAGATGCTTTGGATGCACTCGCATCTACATCAGCTGCATTTCTCGTTGACGAATCACCACTTACCTCAGCCCATCGACTTCCTCCCTTTATCCCCTCGCCAATTTCACCGATGCGAAACTTGAAACAAAAGTACACTCTATTAGCGGACGAGCCCAGTAATGAGAAAGAAGCTGCCTACCAGAAAGCACTACAGGAGTCCCAGGCTCGTGATATTCAATCCAAGGCTGCAATGGTAGGGATGCAGTCGACCATTGTCCTGCAAGGATTGTTCTGTGAGAGGCTGTCCAGCCAGCTGGCAGGACAGGAGGATAAGCAAAAAAAGCGAAAGAAAGGACAACTCAATGGCGACGGGCTGCCCAGATTGCTGACAGGAGACGACTTTTATAACCGTGTGGCTGAGCACGAGAGAACGAGCGCAATTGAAGAAGCTGCACGAGAAGCTCGAAAGAAGAGAAGGAACGAACGAGCTGGCTTGATGGATCCATGGAAACAGGCAGAGAAAGAGAGGTTGGAGAGGAACAATTCCCGCCGAATAGCTTTCCGCGAGGAGACGGCACTTTGGACGGAGGAATGCACTCGAGCAAAGGACGAACAAAGGCGACCAGGTTGGGCAAAGCCAAAACTGGGGAGACTGGAAAAACCGACTCCCAAACCAGGTGTTGATGGCCCTGATGGAGACGACTCAGAAGGCGAAGGCGAAGACGACGAAAATGACGGCGAAAATGATGATTGATACTGGCGTGTCGTGGGAGTCGCGATAATTCGGTGATAACGGTAAGATTATCGCTTAATACTTAATTTCCTTTTTCGGTTCTGTCTCAAGTGTTGGGACATCCATGATAAAGGTGCTTTTTGTTTATTGCCTATCATCCGTCGACAACATTTGCGATGGGACTACATAATTGGTATTCTATCTATATTTTACTATTTCTACCCCATAGTTTTGTCTGATTTAAACATAAATACATTGTCGCAACTTGCTAGCCACTTGAAGTTTGACTGTCGCAAGTGCCGGGGGATGACTGTATACATTCTGTTGTTCCGCAAGATCTCACAGGGCGAGTCACAGAATTCGACAATCAATATTGTGCAGCAGGAAGCTTTGGCGATATCTATCGCTGCCAATACCATAGTGAATGTGGAGTGAAGGAGGTCTGAGCCTTCTCATCGTCTGACTCAAAGGCCTAAATCTTGTCCCAGGTTGCTGTGAAATCTTTTCGGTTCGAGTTTACGGTTGCAGAGGAAGGCACTGGAAATGGCAGATCCGCTAGGGTATCTTAGTTGTCTTTCGATGGTGCGGATAAGTTGACCAACTTCTAGATGATACGTCGAGAGCTGGGCATCTGGAAGAGGCTAAGCCACCCCAACATCGTTCCATTCCTGGGAACCGTGTCTGGGTTTGGCAGACTTGGAAACGCCTCTCTGGTGTCTTCATGGATGTCCAATGGAACTTTGCAAGATTTCTTACTGAAGTACGACGATGAGCTCACGGTTGCTCATCGGCTTCAATTGGTAAGCCCACGTCTTTTTCATTGCTTTAATTTCGAGATTGATCGTTCCGCATGACGCTAGCTGCTAGGTATTGCCAGTGGTCTACAATATCGTATGTAATCAGCTTATCCTATGAATCTTCGGTGAAGAACAACGCAAACAGTACATTCACTTTCGATTGTACACGGTGATATCTCTTGCGTAGGTCTGACAGACGTACTTCTACTTTTATGCCTGACTGTAGGGCAGAACAACGTGCTTCTCGATGACAAGTACAATGCAAGACTGAGTGATTTCGGTTATACTTCTCTCGTTGGAGACCTTTTAGAAGCTCTGGCTTACCTCCTGGCATCTACTTTACGCCCCGGTACTGTGCGCTGGGCTGCGCCAGAGTACTTTTCTTCGAACCCCGAAGAAATGTTTCATTGCACCACCAAGAGCGATATCTACTCTTTTGGAAATGTTGCGCTTCAGGTAGCTTCTGTCTTGTCGACTTGAAATTTATTCTTATCACGATATAGGTGTTGTCTGGTAAACCGCCATGGTCAGAGTTTCGACGCGACGCTGTTGTTGTGCTTCACTTGGCAAAAGGTCATAAGCCGCGCCGGCCACAATCCCATCCAATCGATGACGGGCATT
Organism: Xerocomellus intermedius; assembly: GCA_038090955.1. Taxonomy (NCBI): domain Eukaryota; kingdom Fungi; phylum Basidiomycota; class Agaricomycetes; order Boletales; family Boletaceae; genus Xerocomellus; species Xerocomellus intermedius. Next base: position 38,740 of record JBBPNP010000017.1, read on the forward strand.
GGGAGTTCATAGAGTATTGCTGGTCGCCGATACAGGGGAGACCTTCTGCTGAACGCTTAGTCATATCCATTCTGGTTTTTCTACGATCCTACCCTCATTCGCAGCCTTTTTGCGGTACGCTAATGTCATCGGAAAAAAGCAACCCGCAATCGACCTTGAACGGGCCCCTGTTGTCACCATCTAACATCGAGCAGTTCTCGCCCGGCGCTTCTTTTGAGGTCCTTCGTACCTTTGAAGATTTACATCTAATGGTTCCGAACCGGCAGCATGACCTGTTGCCACATGTTGGAGCTTTGTCACCGCCGAGAACAGTCCAATATCAACCTCAGCCCATCCCAGAGAGCAATTCGTCGGCTTTCCCACATGTCCAACGGAAACCCCTTGCGCACACTGTCCCAGAGGATGATGGTGGTACCGAAGCGGTCCCACAACCCGATTGCTTCCAATCCACCCTAGAAACCCTTAACCAAAGTGAGTCTATTGTTACTATCCCGGTTATGTTGGGGTTTCCGTTCTAGCGATTCCAACCTTGTTAGATGGTTCAGAAGTGAACCCTGATGTTTCAATTACCGACACCAAATTTCCAAAACGTCCCCCTCCTGCGCACAGCAAGTCTGGTGCTGCATCCCCTCTGCCTCTGTTCTTGAACACCTCTATTGGACAGGACCGACTCAACATTTACCCTTTCCTATATCCATCCCCTCAGCAGCATTCCATCGACCATCAAAACTCACAGCGGACCACAGCTTTCGGTGGTGACAACTGTGGGGCCGCTTTTGAATCGCATGATAGGAGCGGTGGAATCTGGAGCTCCTTGTTCACTCGCTCAAGTCCATATTCACAAACAACGTCGACCGTCAGGGGCCAGCGTACAGATGGTGCAAGCTGCCGTCGCAGGAGACGCCCGGCCAATTTTGTGTGTCCTGTTCCAGGCTGTGGAAGTATGTTCATAACGCTCTTCCTCCTGAAGAGTGCGTTGTTCAATTTGAACATGTTGCTTTGCCTCATATACCAACCAGGTCATATGAGGTCCCACAATGGGGAACCCTTCCAATGCAGGTGGCCCGGCTGTGGCAAGGGCTTCGCCGGACTGCATGACTGCAAACGCCACGAGCAGTTGCATTCCAATTACCGTTCCTTCACTTGCGAAGGGTGCAACAAGACGTTTGCTCGCATGGGTGCTCTGAACCGACATTGTGAGTCTCCTTGCTCGACCCATAACGACGACTAATCCTATTTCTATATCTGCCTAGTATGCTCTGAAGGTGGCGCCGAGTTGCAGCGTAGTTTAGACGCTGCCAAGGACAGGGAAGGACTATCGGTCCCAAAGACCGAAGAGAGTGGTCAAGTACCCGATCGTGTCTATGTGTCTCTCTCACCGCAAGTCGCCTTCGATGCCCATGTAATGTGATGCGCATCAAAACAATCTCACCACTGTATCCTCAACTTCATTTTTGGTTTCCACTTTCATCTGGTTTTTCCGCCGTCCTACCTAATCCCTTCGGCAAGTTATTTATTCTTATATGAGCCAAGATCACTTGAGCGAGGGGAGAAAGGAAACTTGACTTTCAATGTCGACCCGGCTACTAGTACGCTCCGACGGTGGCATTGAATGCAAGAGGCGATCGGCTCCGAGGCAACACGCGAGTGTAATGGTATAACATTAAACTAAAGATGTTCACCCCGCTGCAGGTTATCCGATCCTATCCTTGACACCCTATGACCTACATATTATTGGTGACCACACACACGCTGGACACCTACGTCGTATTTCGCCATCCATACCCCACTTTCATATTACTACCCATTCGTGGCTGCTATGTGTTACTGCTCTACTCTTATTATGAGTCTCACCTGGGCCGCAAGTTTGGCATTATGCATGGCTGAATTGTGGCTGAGCGAAATGTAGTCCATTCTTTCAATTTTCGTATCGTGAGGCATAAGTAACCGTGAACGTGGATTCATAAAGTCATGCGATAATATATTACCCGACCACGAAAGAAGACTTGAATTATTAGGGGTGTTCGAAGCAAAATATGTACGTCGCGTCCCACTTGCCCTCCGTCAGGGACGTGGTCATTGTTATTGAAACCCAGCATGGTTTCGTGGCGGCTGTCTCGCCGCACGTTTGCCGGAAGGCACTTTATGCTGACCTCCTCTTTGGTGCCGCTTGAGGGAGTCTTCGCGAGCAAAGAGCAGCCCACACTCGGCGCAGCGTACCCCCTCCTTGAGATGGACCGCCAAGATGTGTCGCCCGAGGCTCTCTTTATTCAAGGTCGTCCTACAACCTTCCCAGAGACATGTTTTACGAGCTTTTTCATCCCCCGTTTGGATACCATGGACGCGTTGTAGATGTTCCATGATGCTGCGCCTGTCCGCCATGACAAATACTTCACAGCGTGCGCCATTGGTGAGCCAGTGGCATTCAAAGTTTCGAGTCTGGTGACTCGGATTTGGTCCACATACCGGCTCACTGCACGGAAGAGCGGTAGATTGGACGGATGGCATGGCATTGTGCGTCAGCGGGATCGGTGTATCGGCGTATGCGTTGGAGGGACAGTCGTAATCTGCGAAGTCGCGAAGGAATCCCGAGGCCGAGAGAGCGGTATCCCCATCGGGAGAAGAAGGGCATGGATCCACACCCTCACCCAAGACGTGGTACACCCATGGGTCATACTGCCCCTGCCCCTCGCTTGAATAGGAGGTGAGCGTCGGGTGCTTTGACTGAGGGATGCTATAGGGAACAGGGGGTGGCTCTAAATCACGGGACCAGCCACAAATAAGCTCGTGCGGGAACTGATACTGGTTTTGCAGCTGGGGAACGGATGCACAAGTCTCCGGAGTCAAGCTGGAGCTCATCCCGCTCCAGTGTGACTGACACGGCCCGGGATTTGAAGCCACGCTGAAGTTCACAGTTCCAGTGGTAGTGGGAGCTTGCAGACCTCCATACGGTAAATGTCCTGTAGAGACTGCAAACCCCTCCGTGGTGGCGGGGGCAGATAATGGAAATAAATGGGCATTGGAAAGAAAAATCTGTGGTTGTTCGGCATATGAAGGACTGTCAGGATCGCGAAGACGGGATGATCAGTTTTGTTTTCGCGGTCAACATCAGGAGTTGCACCTACACTGAACAAGTGTTCATTGCGTATTCCCAAGGTATTTCATAATCTGAAAAAACCTGCTCTAGCTCGTTCGAACCGGAGAAAAGTGCTTGGTCATCAAAGTTGTCCATTGATGCATACAATTGCGGGGGCAGGTCGAAAGTCGGAGAGCTGGAGGTCGGAAAACGATCCTACCTACTTTCAAGTTTATATTCCCACCAACACTGGAAGGCCAACGGTTGTGGAGAGCGCGAGTACCAGCACAGTCCTTGGAAACTTCTTGCTCGAACAGGCCGAGCCATGGCTGCAACCTGCAGGCAGGCTGCTGTTACAGAGCTTGCCAAGATTGCCGAGCAACAGATAAGACGGTTTCGATCGTTCACTGCAAAATAGCCCATGGAGTACACCACTGATATGTCAGAGTCAGGGACTGCCTAATTACCTGCCACTGTACAATAATCGATGAAAGCTTATCAGCAATCTCTGCTGATTTGAGGTCCAATCATCATCATAATGCACCATAATAGTCACTATTTAGACGCGTACCGTGGGGTAACACAATGCCACATGCCGTGACATTGGAAGGGTGTTGGCTGGCACATACCATTGTCCAATCGAATATTTGAGGGATTAATGCGCGTTTGAGCCATGCCACTTGCTGTATTAAGCGGGTTGATCGCAGATCAACAAATCAAGAATATGTCAGTAAACGCCCCAACAACGCCAATGATTAGCTGTGTAGGCGTTTGGTGGTTTGGAGGGCAGCCATTCGGCGCCAACTGGGGACACGCTTCAGATGCAAGGCAGTTCCTACACGTGGTATCGACACTGCCCAGTGGAGGGCACTCTTCGTTGGCGGACCAAATGTAAACTGTGATATTAATATAGACTTCACAGTGTATTAACAAGGTCATACAGTACGGAAGGGGTGATGACACTCTTCGAACAGACCAAACCTGTCTCGACGATTCAGTTCATGACTAAAATGAATCTTACAAATTAACAACAGACCTTACATTCTGCTCAGGCAGTGCAAATAACGCGGTGTGCCTCCATTACCCCTCTACGGGTAAACACGGCGTCGCATTTCGGGCACGGCCATCGGTACTCGAGATGCTTCTCTTGCACATGCCTAACGAGGCACTCTTTGTTGAGTACCTCACCGCAGCCACCCCACAGGCATTCACGCCTTGGAGTATCATTGGCTCGATGAACAATTTTCAGATGTGCTGCAAAATCTTGGCCGAGAACTAGAGCATTGCACGGCAGCCCATTGGTGATACAGCCACAACGGTACTCTCTCAGAGCCAGGCCAATGGCAACTAACTCGCATGAGGCCTGAAAAATAATGTCACTTTCAGCAAGTTCCTCGAGAGGAAAAAGACAGATGAATACATCGTCGTCGAATGAGTCGTTGAATTGCATTTCGATGAGTTTCAAAGAGTACTTGCTCTGAGTGGTTGATACGAACGGAAAGCTCTGGGTTTTTGATAGCGAGATTAATTGCCAGGGCGCATTTTTTATAGCCAGGTTCCTCTAGTGCCAGCTCCATTCATTGACAAACCCTTGATCTTGACATTGGCATGGTTCCCAAACCAACCGCCAGGGCATCCGGAGAAACCGAATGCCCGGCATGCCCAGGTATCGGAAGTCAGGTCATGGAGACATAGACGTAGAACAATGACTAGGGCAGCCAATGGGGAGGGGCTCCATAAGGACCAATGGTGAAGGGAATGGCTGGGATTGCGTAGATCGCGCACTTTTTGACTTGTAAGTGGTGAAATGTGTGAAACACACGGAATCCCGATAGCGGAGTGGAGCACGCCCACTCGGCGCCAAGGTGCCACAATGGAGAGGAAACAAACAAGGAAAACCTATCTGGATTACTCAAAGATTCGTGAACTCCGTTGTTAACCTTAAGCCACGAGTTCGATTGGTTTGATGGGAAACAGTCGGGGCGGCAAGAGAGAAGAGGTTCTGGTTCAAACAGCCGGAAAATGAACCGACGAAGCCGGCTTCATACATCCATCACATGGACGTTCAGTGGGAGAAAGGAATGGCCTATGAACTCTTGCCAACGTGAACTTTAACGAACACCGGCGTCAATACAGACCGATGGCTATGCAGCTTGAAAAACAAGACTTCAATCAGAAAGATTTATTCAATCTTTTTGGAGCCACATCGTGACTGCGACCTACCCGGGATCATCGATCATTGGTCGTTATGGACCACCTTTTGAGGAGAGCAGCTTGCCGCTGGATGGGAAACAACTAAAATGTTTCATCTTAGGGACGTCCTAATCCCAGAAATCTGCAGAAGAGAGTAGTAGATTGCAACAACATTGAAGAAGTCAAGTGAATACAGAAGTCACCGGTTTTCTGGGCGGCGGAATCTGATGTGCTGAAGGCGAGTGGTTACAGTCGTCCACACAATTTACAGCCAATTGGCAACAGCGCACCCGAGCATTGCCTGGACCCTGGCGTACCAAGGGTCCTCGGACCAAGAAAGCGAGGGAGGTCCTGAAATCGAGATCCAAGTTTCGCAGAACATGTTACTTTTGACGAACGTCCGAGGGCGCATGGTCCGCACCTGAACTTGAAAGACCCGAGCAGCATCAACCAAATTTAGGCAGCCACCTCCGCTAAGCAATCATGCTCTTTTATACTTATTGCTTCATCACGGTCATATTATGGTACAGAATACAGTACTTGTTACATCCCCGGCCTGACCCAGATCTCAAAGTATCCTTACTTGTACTAGGTGCAGTAGGTTCATCCGATACTTTTTCCTTCCGTGTTGCAGGGAAACAGGGAAGCAGGGAAACGCTCACGCTCACCTCTCCATGCCGTGCCAGCATCAAGCGTCCCCGCCAACGGGCCATCGTACAGCATGTACGGTGGCCTCGCCATCATGCCAATTCAAATTCATAGGGCACGCTGTTCAGCTCGCCATGCTCCAAAGAAAGATCGCTGACTCCGATTTGGTCCCGAATAAGCACTTCCGAGGGCTGGTAACGAGTGCCCGATCTTCACAGAAATTGATTCTTCCATCTGAAGCGAGCCCAGCTGTGTTGCCCTAGTGGGGGGGATCTCGTAGCTTTTATTCACATTGAACACGAGTCCTGCAGCGTGCGTTAATGTCTGGAGAGGTTGGCAGGAATGAGGTTTTCATGCAGACCGGTAGGCTACAGTTTTTGGCCGCGAATGTTGGATGCCAGCCAGGCGTTGTCCGGGCTGACGTGATCAAACCCACGTTTGAGGTTAGGGTTTCCCGTGGTGTAATCGAGCGTACCCCCGACGCGCAAGCAGCCTCGAATTGTTAGCAACCGTTTTGAACTCCTACCCTCTGGTCTGGACGTCGCACCGTTCTCACTGTGTTTACCACGCGATGTCACTGTCCATCCATGCAGCGGCTCAGAACAGTGCGTCGTCCATGCCGAATTGACCCCTTGGTAGTAATCCGCCGCTCGTAGATCAACCTTCATTAGTGCGGGCCCTTGTCACTGAAAACCCAAAGCTCGTCAACGAGACCGATGTAGTGAGCTCTTTTCTTCGTTGCCCTACCCCTACGGCCATGCTGATGCTTTCAGGACGGTCGTACACCATTGCATTGGGCAGCGTCCTTTGGTGCTACCGAGGTCGTCCGTTATCTGATCGATCAAGGGGCAAACGTCACCAAAGTGGATGGTAGCAGCTGGGCAGCACTGCATATAGCGGGTACGATCGTCCACGGTCGACGAGTCAAATTCATCTTATCTTGGTTTCGTACAGTCAGCGCCGGCCACGAGGAAATCGTTCAAGAGCTGATCAGCGCTGGGGCAGACGTAAATCAGAGAAATGATAAAGGGATCACCCCATTGTACGATATACCGCGACAGTACTAGTTATCTCGCTTTGCTTACACCGTTCGATCGATAGGCATTACGCGGCTTCCAAATCACGTATAGAGGTGAACTTGCCAGGTATTCAGTAACTGCACATCTCTAACGCCCGAGTGTCCATTTTCATAATTCAGATCGGAAGATATCTGATCCAACGAGGTGCAGATGTGGGTAAACATCGCCACAGGACTGCGTTCCGGGGCTGACGATCGTTAGATCAACGCGAGGGACAAAGCTAACCAATTACCCCTGTCAGTGAAATCATTGTGAGATGGCTTACGCTCGGCTCACATGCTCCATTCAGTCATCGGGCTGCTACCACCGGATCCACCGGATTCATCTCGCTTCTTTTGCATCCCCCGGAGGGTGTCACGACAAAGCCTCGCCTTAATACGGGCGACCGAGTCGGTAAATGAACTTCGACTCTAGAATATAACATGGTGTAACCCCTCGTTACCAGGAAACACCCCGCTTCATTTGGCCATGGAATCTGCTCACGCCGAGGCTGCGGTACTTCTGATCGAAGCTGGCGCTGATCGCGGAAGGGTACGTGCTTCTTGCCATCTCGCCCAGTTCCCAGATCTCTGCTCACGCGGGATGGTCGTTACAGAGCAACGTCGAGGACATAACACCTGAGAATGTGGACGGCGTTGGTGGTGAGGAACAGAGGAGAGTGAAAGCGTACGTCATCGATCGTTGTGGTCCTCCGTGAAAGACAGCAGTGTAGGATCTCGAATTGTCGCATTGTCCGTAGTTGTGTGTGATCCAGGGTCAATCTGTGCTGACAGCCTATTCGTTCATTACGATGCAACTCCAGGGATCAAGGGGTTATCCAAGACAATGTTATAAGTTCAGATAGTTAGACAGGCTTAACAACGAGTTCTTTTACCAAGATCCTCGCTCAAAGGGTAAAATACGAACGAACGCAATCTACAGAGGTACCCGCGATAAATAGTGGCCTAGAATATCATATTTCGATACAGCTTATCTATGATAAATCAAAAGACATTTTGATGCAGGGTGTTTCCACTGCACGGAACCGCGAACTCAAGGAAACGACGACAATGATGGACAACGTACGACAGGCTCACAAAGGCCGTTTAGGGAGAAGCTTGATGACGCGGTTCTGTTTCACCTTCAACCCCTCCTTGCCAAAGTAGCGCTCAGAGTCGAACGACCAGTGCAGCGAGCCGACGATCCAGTTCTGCAGCCCCTCGACGTATATCGCGACCTGTTTGTCAAGCTCATTGCCCCACGAAGGGAGCATCGCGCGGTTGTCCTCGAAGCGCTGGATCGTGCCCTTGCAAAGTGCACCGACATAGTCTACGGCACCTTGAAGGTCGAGCCCCTGTTCGCGCATGAGGACGACGATCATGTTGTGGGTATCGCGTCGAGATTGCTCAACGTTGTAGGAAAAGATGTCCTATGAAATGGAATCAGTCTACGGAAGCGCACGAAAGGGGATGCGTGATTTACGTTGGACCATGTAACGAGGTCGTTGGTGGCTTCTTCCATGGCCATGATCACCGGGTGTGACATGATCTCATCAGGCAAATCAATACGGGCAGCGTATTCGATGAGCGCAAAGCAAGGCTTGCAGCCACTCGTGTCTCGCCTGACGGTGATGTACGATTCGAGATCTGGGATGCGTCCATTGGCACGGTCATCCGCTTGTTTGGCGACGGCAATGAAGAATAGATCCATCGTGTGGATGAATCGCTTCGTGCATCCAGGACCACCGGTCTGGATGAAGCGGCTAAAGAACCTGCTCCGTTTCGAGATCAATTTTCCGACACCAGAAGCACAGAGGCGAGGAAAAAAAACGCACGACTTGGACATCAGACCCCCAAGCTTGTTGGTCTTGAAGTTGATGGGATCGCGGAAGGCGCTGATACAGGATTCCCGCATTCCCCACGTATCCGTCACGTCAAATTCATCCAACCAGTCGTCCATGTTAAACAACCAGTTCATGAAGTCTGAGCAGACGCGAAGGTGGAACTCGTCGGCGTCTGGGTAGCAAGATGCGGTGAGCTCTCCGGCCTTGAGACCCATAAACTTTGTTACGCGGGGCTCGACCAGCCGAGCTCCTTGCAGCAGCCATTGTTCAGAGGCACGAGCGACGTTGTAGCAATGGGGGCTGAGAAGGAGAGGATAGTGACAGTCGGAGACAAGGTCTGGGAGGATGAAGCCAGCGCAAGAGTGCTCAGGAGCATTTTCGTAAGTCGCAGTGGGAGACATGTCGAGCGGTCGAGGATGGGAAAAAAAAAGACCGGAGTGCCAGGCTATATGATGGAGAGCCAGACAATGAGGGTGACAAATGGTGAAACATGTCTGATTTATACCTTTGTCCGGACATTAAGTCCAGTTGACGTAGGTATCGCTCGAGGCAAGTCGAGCAAATTGGGTGTGCTGCCAAGCTGTCATGACGGCAGACAAACCAGCTAAAGACAAGCTACGCAATGAGCGAGATTAGAACGAGATTTCTTCGAGACTCCAACGTTACGTACCCAGATTGTGAAAGTCTGTCGTACTTTCATAGCTGAGATAACTCTGCCCTGTGTGTTGCAGCAGATTTGGGAGCGTTGACCTTGTTCTGCATTTCCCCTCGATATGTGGCCGCGGATATTGAAACTGTGTGAAGGCGTTGAGCTCTCCGCGATCGAGGTTCCAGGTGAGATGGGCCGCGACGGGAACGGTTGTAAAACCGGTACAGATGTGTTCACTCTTGTACAATACGAGATCCGATCTATTGTACACTGCGCACCTTTTTTTTCCGGCCGGACAATGGATCGGATCTGAGTCAGCTTTGAACTACCCCGATGAGGAGTTTGGTTTCTGCAATGAACCCAAGGTGGAGGTTATGTAACCAGGAGAAGGATCGTCTGCGTTCCTCCCCAATGTCGGCTCAAGGTCGCCGCATCGGCGCACGCGACGCGGTCATGGTACGACAACCACCGAACCTGGGGAAGTATTAGGACGCAAACTTCGACGAGAGCGTTGTGTAGGATCGCCGAGACAGCCCGACAATAAGAGCATATTTCCATACACAAAACAAGTGGATATGAAAAAAGTCTATCACTCGCAATTACCGGAGTCAGTAGTGTCCAAAGCCGGTTTCATGCCAGTGCTTACATAACGCGGGCTCTTTCAAGGAGGGAACGATGTCCTCGTCCGCGCTGCCGCTCAAAGTCACCCCCGCATCAACACCAGCGCGTCCCACTCCCACGTCCGAGGTGGCGTCTGGTGCGAGGACACCAACGAAGCAGTCAGCGGCCGCCAACCCTGGCCCGGGCGAAATCTCCAGCCCGCACGAGCTGACAGCATTCGTAAGTCACATCAACGGTGACTCACTGCCTTATCATCGATAGCCGTGTTCCAGGTAGAAACGCTGTTGGAGCAGCTGGATACCAAGTTTGATGAGATGTCGTCCCAGATACTCGATCGGAGTCAGTTTTCCTCGCCTTGTCCGCTCGCTTGCTGATTCTAACCGACATACTCCTAGTGGCACAAATGTCTAACCGTGTCGACGCGCTCGAGAACGCGATCCAGGACATAATATCTGGAGACGTAACTACTCCGAGTGCTTCCCCTACACAGTACCCTCTAACCCCTGTGCCGCGGCGAAGTGGAAGTAGTGTGTCATGAGTCATTCTTCGCGACTATTGGTTCCGCCCCGTACACTGTTCTTGCTTGCGTTGAGATCCTCTCGCGTCTCGGACACTTCTGCACTAATCATGATCGAACCATGGTCCATACCGTTTGTTTGTAATTCTAGTACCGAGCAGACCTAAAATTCCGGCATATGCCTCACGATTCAGGCCAGTCCCTTGGCCAGTCCTCCCAGTTATCGGGGCCGTTAAGGGTACACTGTTGGTCATCGATTCGCACATATTCACTCACAACAAACCTCTGATTAAGATGCTAGTTCGAGAATTCTACCTATACCGAAGTCCCTGCGACAAAGTCAGCCATCGACGAAAAGAATCATCGTCTCCCCCGCCACACATGGATCTAATCTAGACCCGGCGCCGTCGGACCAGTCAATCCTGGAGTCAACACCCGTCGTTGGGGCGCGCTACCAGGAGCCCCCCCACCGAGCATCGAAGACAACATCGCACCCAGCGGGTTGTCGGGTTGTGTCTTTGGCGGCGGGATAGCAAAGTACAACGTTGCGATTTCGAGCAATGCCTAAACCAATCGATCCGCGTGAGCTGGATCAACATGCACCTAGGGCGTCAACTCGCAGACTTACCGAACGGACCTCCTTGCTGGCAAGGACACCACCTTTCGATTGATACGTACCGCACAACCGGATCCAACTTTCACGCATTATTTTGTTCTTTTCAGCGTTCCCTCGCTGACACGCCAACACTGCAAGTTGGCAAAAGTTGATGGCGTTGTCGGTGGTCAGTACAACTTCGCTTGAATCGGTGACCGGTAGGGGAGAGATATCCAGAGAAGACGCCAAAGATGGTCGAGCACCTATTATCTTGTTGGCAAATTGGACGATGAACGTCCGAGCTGCGAGTATATTCCCGTTCTCTAGGTATCTGTATGCAAAAGAAGTTCAGCTTTGGCGTGCATTCATTCGAGGGTAAAGGGTACCAACGGAAGGGTACCACGGAGAGCGAAGTTTCCTGGTATACCACCGACGGCGGACCATTCCACCATCATCTGTGCAAGAAGACGAGCACTGTCCCTCTTTCCTGACGCCAGGAAATGGGGTTCCGCTGCATCATATGCCCCATCTATTCAAGGAGAACAATATTTGTCAGATCGGGATGGACGTCCTGTGAGGAGGGGGTGCGGTACCTTTGTAAAGTAGTTCGCCGATGTAGTGATGAAGATCTGGATCACCAATGGGATATGGACCCTGTTTAGCTGTCCACCTGGTTACAACGCATGAACACACGGAAGATCCGAGAACAAAAGGCATGACAAACGCGACCGCTCTATCGATGATCGTCTTTCGCCACGTCCCTGAAGAACCCGTAAGCGCGATCAGCTGTGTAACCCTCCCTAGAGATTCGGTGTGAATGTCAAAAAACCTAGATCACTGACACCGATGGTCGGGGATGGCGGACCTCTTGATTCGTCTGACACGCTTTCCCCCTTGTTTTCGTACACATCCAACAAAAACAATGTAAGATCCGTGCCGCTACCCTGCTGTCCGGACTTGAGGAGTTCCCGCGCGGACTGGAAGAGCACATCAATCGCAGTGTCGTACTGTCCTGACTTGGAGTACCGGGATGCAAAGGTGCGCGCTTTTTGGTGAGCCTCGTAAGGTTGCCCGCTGGAAACTAGTGGTAGAATTGCATTCAGTGCGCGAGACGAGGAGGCTTCACCAGCAGGCATTCTGTATGGATGTGGATAGGATTACGGTACACGATCATGCGCGTTGGCACATCAGGGTATCAGAAGTCTCGGGACGGAGACCAGTGGCACCCCCGATCCGTTCAACCGTTCTATGAAACGATATGTAATATACAGCACGGCAATAGCCTTGGCAAGTGGAATGATGGGTCGACGAGTCAGTCACGGAATGCTGTACGCTAACCAAACTTCTCCGATCTGTGGATCAGCGCCAACCCAATCTTTGAGAAGCTCGGCGACCGCAGTCTTGACTGCCCACCCAACAAGAATGACCATCGTCGTGAAGATGGGATGACAGTCCAACACGACTGTGCGTACAGTTTTGAGTCAGCCAGTGACATATATAGCAGGGGAGAGGTATCTACCTCGAAGGCCGAAACCTGCAGCCAAACCACCGAGCACGTTCCGTACTACCCATTCGCGATCGAGTTTGTCCTCGTCCCAAATTTCGAGTGCGCTCAGTATCCAAGGGTTCTCGTATGGTGCGTCAAACCGATACGGACCCTTTCCTGGGAGCGACAATGACGGCCGCCAGATCGTAAGCAGAAAGAGCAGAAAAGATTTCGTAAAGGACGAGTAAATGATTACCAACGGAATGTGTGACATCCTAAGAACAGATAGGATCAGATGGTCGTCATCGCGTCAGGACGTGGAAGCCTCACTTGAACTGTTGGCGTATACCAGACACGTCGTTGGAACGAAAGGCCTTCCAAGACCCAATCCAATCAGAGAATCCGAGCAAGATATATGAGGCGAGCACCACTCCCGCGTGAAACGCGACCGTCTCTGCCGGAACATGATCAACAGACCGGAGTAACAGAACTCGGGATAACGGACCTATCAAGCAAGCCACGAGAATGCGCAGAAATACCTCGTTTGTATCAGTGCTCCACTGCGAGAGGTCTGCGGCGACCTGTGGGTCTGAGAACCCATTATCAAACATTTCCAACGAGTATCTTGCATTGGGACATACCAAGCTGGGCCCAACGTATAACTAATACTCCGTGCGTCAAATGACGAAAGAAAGATGTTACTGTGTTACTGACAAGCGTCGACCAGTACTAATCCACTTCCGAGCTTCATAATGTGCAGCCATCTGGCCTGTCTTACAGCAGTGTAAGAAATGGTTGCACGATGGGTGAACAAGTAACCTTTTCCCTAGAAAGAGCCTTTTGGCGCGCAGTGTCAACCACCGTCGCGTCCTTGGGTTGAGGATCGGGGGCTTTGGTCTTTTCATATGCTTTCCGCGGTTCGGTCCCTCTGTTGTACAGCAAATGCCGGTATACGCCTCTCTTCAGCAGTATAAGGTCAAGCAGAAGCGTGAGCGTATCGTGCTCTACGTAGGGATCCGCAAAGACAAGACATTCACTCTGTAATTGTTTTCAGTTCACGTCTCCGCCATTCAGAGTGTTGGATAGTACTAACGCACTGCTCAAGGCGCAAGTTGTAGGCAGACTCGTAGACGGTGTAGAGATGAGATATTGGCTGCGCACAAGTAATGCAAATGGCCATCAGAAATCAGAAAGTTGATGACATTGTGATGCTCATGACCGGAGAATCTGACCAAGTCAGCGTGGGAATCTTTATTTCTTCCTTCCTTCCAATGCCAATGAGTATTTCATGGACTACTGCAGTCTGATTTTCCAAGCAACGGAACAGGAGAGCTTTCGATTTTAACATACTCACGGAACGATGCGCCTTTGTTCAAACTAGAGTATCTGAGGACTCCGTCCGATGCTTTCGATTTTTTTTTTCTATGAGCCGCTGACCCCCTTCTCATATTCGCTGCTCTCACCATAGGCCGACCTTTCTCCTGGAAGGCGAGTTCACTTTTGTGCAATCCGTCGCAACTATCAGGTCAGTGCCTATTCCTTCTCATGTTGAAACGATGTTATCATGGAGTTACCGCCTGATGCACTCTCAATGAGCTGCAGTCTGACGACACCTCCTGGCTGTATTTCTTTCTTATCTGATCTTTTCTCCTCGAGGAATTAGGATTCTAGTTACTCACCGACCATCTTGCGTACACCATCAGGTTGACGATTGCTGGTCGCCTTGCCGATGTTGGGAGCCATTCTTCGCTGAATAGTGTGTCCCTCTTTTCGCTTGAATGATGCTCTTTACAGGACGGTCTTCGTACGATTCCTGCCGACCAGGCCCGTTCAGCTCAATGGGTGAATTTTCCAGACACTCCTTGATGCTCTAAAATCGTATCTGCGGAATGGCACACTGACAAATACTCTTGCCTCTTCGTATGTATGCACAGGTCACCTTCCACGACTATCGTACAGGTAATCTATGGGTAGTCACATGTTCATACCATGTTAGTTGTATTCATAATTATTCACGCATCGAATGAACACCTGTTTTGACAGCAAATCCAAGCAATGAATGATATCATCTGCAACCTTAGGCAATGAAGGGGAACATTGCCTTCCTTCCCTTGGGATAGGCGTTTCCGAATTCCTTCCTGTAAGCAGTGTGTTTCTTCGCAGCCCAGATATACATTTGTCCGGTCGCGACAATCAAGAAACCATAGGCTGTATGTTCCACGTTAGAATAGTCTAGGCGCGTGGAGGAAGAGAACCTACCAGTCCAGCTTCCGGTCATCAAGGCGATTGCGAACCACGCAAGACTTTCGAAGAAATAGTTGGGGAAAGACACGAGCGAGAAACCGTATCCCTGGGGTATAGCGCGTTTGCGGGACCCAACTGGACGAAGGTTGCGGAGCGTGATATGGGTGATCAGATTGGATATCTCGGCGAACTTGTGAGGAGGCGTGAGACCCGCAGCTGAGATCATGAAATTACGAAAAGAGAACTCACCGCCCAAATTGCGGTACAGAACCAGATGACGACAGGGTCGTTCCGGGACGTGCCACGAATATAAGGGGACATCGCGGAATACTGCGGGCCGTAAATTGCCAGTGCTAGGAAGAGTCCTATATGCGTTCCGGGTGTGAGCTGTGTACTTCACTGAATCATAGAAGATGTACATACCGCTACCGAGGTGATAATGGGCTGAACTATCAAGAAAATAAACAGGAACCTGTGAAGTGGCAATAAGAAGCCCTCACTTTTTGAAAATGTTCATGAATGGCATCGTGTCATGAGAAAAGCGGTGGATGCTGGCAAACGATCTTATCCAAGCCCGAGTGAATATGGACGAATGACCCACAAAAGTGTTTCGAATTCGCGCTTTGCAAAGTGGAGCATGACAAGCCCATATACGAACCTATGGCTCGCATAAATGCCTGGAAGGAAAAGAGAAAAAGTGGAGAATGCAGACCGTTGCAACATGCTGTGGTAGACTGGACCACCCCAGATGTATTCGGGGAAGTAGTACAATATGGGGTGTATTACAAGTGGGCCAGCCTTTTCAGTCGCATCAGTTCCATCCACGAAGGGACCACCTGGACGCGTCGACTCACGTATTCGACCAAAAAGACGGTCTTCCAGCTGATCTGGTGGCCAAGATCTTTGACGAGCAACTCGCCACCATCCACAACCCCCGCATCCACCAATTTAGCCTCATCATTAAGGGTATTTTTGCTGTCTTTGAGAGTTATTTTTTGACGCGCGGGGTAAAACTGGGAGTCGTCCAAGGTTATATCTTGCAAGGCTAATGTTGAGACAAGACTGGGACTCACTTTGGGGAATTTTTTGGCGATGGCTACCTTGACGTCGCCTATTGTCGCGTCCTGGGTATGTTTTCCTGGGATATCGAATTGACTGGGAAGCCCGCGAGCAATGGAGATGGGCTTTCCTGCCGGCGACACTGTGACGGAGACCATGGTTGCGACAGAGTTGAGGGGAAGGTGACACCGTGTCTGAACCGGCTACTCAACCGGCAATTCAAACACGTTCACTGTCTCATTGGTGCGGGTAATGCAATGGACCTTTCATTCCCACTCCGTTGCACGCTGGTTTGGGCGTCCTGGACAAATCCATGTTGTGGCTGATCTTCCGCAGTGCCAAATATTCTGTGCATGGATTCGGCCGGTCTGTTCCGACGTGCCTAGCTAGTAGGTTCCATGCCGAGCCTCTGCTAAAATCAAACTGACCCAGAGCAACAGGACGAACGTTCTCTGGCGTGTCCTCGGTTGAATTGGACTACGATGAGTACATTCCACCGACTGGAAACAAGACCGAACGACCCCTCGTTATCCTTCACGGATTTTTGTGAGCACCTCGTTCGCGCCTCTCCTCTACGGCTGGTTGATCGAAGGAACTGTCTCAGTGGCTCCAAGCGGAATTGGCAGTCACTTTCCAAGGCATTCGCGCGGGACCTCGCGCGCCCTGTGTATACTCTTGTGCGCATTCACTAATTTCTCCGCAGTAATTCGCGTGGAGTGACATGAAGCCACGCAGGACCTCCGTAACCACGGCTCTTCGCCGCATGTTCGGCCCATGACTTATACTCACATGGCTGCGGATATTCTTGATTTTTGTCACAAACTATCTTTATCAAACATTTCACTCCTCGGGCATTCCATGTACGCTCACTGTCGTCTTGCATGGATGCGGTCTCATGCCAGTTCACAAGGGGTGGAAAAGTCGCTATGACGCTTGCTCTTAACCCAGAAACACCCACTGATCTTCTAAAGGATCTCATCGTGTCCGACATCGCCCCTGTACGCGCCAAAGCATCCGCTGACACCGTTTCACATATCCAAGGCATGGAAGAAGTTGAGGCGAGCAATGTTTCTTCTCGTAAGGAGGCCAACGAAATTTTAGAGAAATTTGAGAAGGTACCCATCTCCCTACTTACCACCATCGGGAGATTGACTGGCGTTTCAGGACCCCAGTGTTCGCTCATTTTTATTGACTAACTTAAATACTAGTCAACCACCGTTCAAGTTCAAGGTACCGATAGAGATACTGAAAGAAGGGAGACCCGAGATCGAATCATTCACCTATGCCCCCGGCGAACAAGCATGGAATGGACATGCACTGTTCGTCAAAGGGTCGAAGAGCAAGTAAGTTGCGTCACCGCGCGAGAATTCTGGGTCTCTGATAGTACCAGATTCATCAATCGGCACAACAAGCCGCTCATAAAGAACTTCTTCCCTGAGAGTGCCATCGAAGAACTTGATACCGGTCATTGGAGTAAGTCGAGACATTTTGTACACCCACAACTGCTGACCCTGTGTATAGTACACGCAGAGATGTAAGAGTCCATGACATAGTATACCCTTATCGATGTTGATATCTCGTTTTCAGGCCCAGTGAATTCAAGAAGCTTGTAGTAGACTTTGTAACACGCTAGAACACACCGGATGCCATCACACCTTAAAACTGGCAGGCTGTATTATTCTGACCGACATTCATCTATTCAGGGTCGTCTCGCCCGAGGCAACCCACACCGAGTTCGAGTCATCTAGTTGACCAGTAACAGCGCGACAGCTCACTCTGCAATTGACTTCCCAGCTAACGGAGGCACAGCACTGCCGGAGGCCTCTGTATCCTCTGCTACTCTCTCGGTTGCAAAAATGGTCGGCGTGGGTGGGGAGTCCTCTACTCTGGTCGACGCCTGTGCAGGGTTCAACTCCAAATAGTTGATGCTATGAAGAACAAAGGTTGTCATCACCGTGAAACACGGTCAGTACTGAAACTATAACTGACGACTTGAGTAGTGTGTAGAAGGCCACTCCAAGCAGAGTGCCCAGAAACGGACCAACCCAATACTGAGAACCGAATGAAGGTCGGCGAAGTGACCACACGAGGTTTGGCGGTAACGAGACATACCACCCAATGCTTGGAGTGTCCTGGAAAACTGAAACCGGTTACCACCGCGGGACCAAACGCACGAGCGGTGTTCATGCTCGCGCCAGTGTAGAAAACAGCGAACCTGACCATGGTAAATTAGTCTCTCATATCCCTGCGGTCAAGCCAAAAATAAATAATCAACGCACAGGTGCCCGACAAACAGCGTCAGCCCGATGCCAACCTATATCATCCACTGTCAGCAGCTGCCCAGTCAAAACGGATGAAAAAAATCCACAGGTGCAAACGGCGTGGTAGAATGTTTCTCGGCGGCCAACATGAGTACGGCGATAACCAATGCAGCCGTGATGAACATCTCTATGAACACACCCTGAGCTGAATTTATCCCCTGCTGCAGGAACGTGCTAGAAAACCACGAAACGGTCAGCCCCGCTCGCTTCCAAACCAGCTCTAAAATTGTACTTGACGCTGAGTGGTCCAGGGGTTAGACCGTATATAATCGCCGATGCAGCGATCGCTCCCACCATCTGCGCGATGCAGAACAAGACGAATCGAACGGGACCGACGACCCCGACGAGGAAGAGCGCCAGTGTGATGTTCGGGTTGAACAGTCCGCCCGTGACGCGGTAGAACAGCCAAGCAGTGACGAGGAGACTAAATCCCATGGACGTCGCGATGTAGAGCGTATGCTCGATGGTGGACCCGCTTTGGAGCGTCTCGCCGGCTGCGGCTTGGATGCCGCCCAGACCGAGAAGGAAGAAAAAGGTCGTCCCAACGAACTCGATGCCGGCGGCCTTGGCATCTATGGAGAATGATTGGAAGAGACGCTGTGAACTCCAGTACGCGGCTTTCGGTTCGGACATGTCAGTGGATCGGTTTGAGCGGTCAGCCAGTGCAAAGATTGTCGGGCTGGGTTGAGGAGGGTGACTGTACATATCGTGAAGCCTTGTCAGTCGCAATTCGAATCTGGCTTGAGAGCTGCGAGATCTGATACGTTATGTATCTGAGATTCCTTGCGATGAATTGTTGTGGAAGCAGCAACCACTGGTCACTTGAATTCTTTGGAAGTTGGCCCAGCATGTCGCGGGTCACGACCGCTTAGATGCGTGACCACACCCACTGAGTGGCCAGATTACAGTAGTACTGCCGCATTTGGCAGTTCGGCTAGCTGCTGCGCCTCACGAATTAACCATCAATCCTTCGAAGCTCCTCGCCCCCGTTCCTCGCACAAGCCCGGCGTCAACCTGCACAAAGCCGACACTCAGTCTCTTCGATACATGCAGGGACTTGTTTTTTTCGTAGGTTCGATGAACCGAATAAGGTCGGAATCGTAACAGGGCAACTATAACTCCGACGCGAGGGATCCGACGGCGAGCTACGCGAAAGGAGCGACGCCTATATAATAATGATCGGGTGAGTAAAGGCGTCCACTACTATTAGTGGTAGTATACAGTATGTACATACTGCCACACTTTCAACCCGAAGACAAAGGTAGTTGGAAAAAAGGTCAATGCGACGACAACACTAGTATTATTACTAAGTCGCGCGCCCATCAGCGCCTACGTGTCTAGTGTTGCCGTTGAATCGGACTTTTTTTGAACAAACCTCGACTGCGGCTCGAAAGTCACTGTGGCAGTTCGACGGAATTACTCGCCTACTATTAATAGCAGTTTATCTACACAGCTTTCCATTAACCGATCGCCAAATTGTGAAACGACTCTCTTGTTGGTTGGGGTCTACGGGCCGTCTTCGAATAACTTCGGTTCGTTCCACTTCGATTCGTCTCGTCTCAGTCCGTGGCAACACTGCCCATGACAGGGTTCCGTGTGAGGCACGCCCGCGTATAAGTAAACACGTTGGTTTGCCCCGAAGTTCGAAACTGGACCAAAACTTCTTCTTTCTGTCCACCTCACTTGCGATTGTCTCTTGTGTGACATATCCATCAATCGAACCATGTCCTCTGCGCTACAGTCCGCGCTGACCAGCCTTCAGCAGAATGACTACGCGACCTGTATGCTTCCTCACTCATGGGAGATCGTTATCTTAATTTTATCGCAGTGGCCGTCATTACTGCCGTAGCGTATGATTACGGTGAGCTATTAGTTCTGTTCCAACACGATGTACCAACCTCTACACTTGTCAGTCCTTACATTTTCGAATGAGGTATAACACCACAACCTCCCCATCATTGTGCACACGATTTGTCTCACTGATAACCTATGTAGATAGAATACATCTGGGTCAGCAGACAACCGTTTGGCAATGTGGCATGTTCCTGATATGACCACAGAGCAAACCCTGGACCTGGGTGTCGACGCTATTCATTATCGTGTGTATCAAACTTCTTGTCGGGACCCGCACTGGCAGCAACTTATTAGCATTCTTATAGGTTCGTTATTTTGGCTTTTCCGCTCTCGTGTGAGTGTATGGTTGTTGTAAGACATATGCTGAATGCTAACTCCAGCCTGTTCATCAGAATGACATGCCTCAGTATGTGTTGCATTTACAACGTGAAATTGACTGAACCGTGAACCCGCCCCAAGTGGGAAGTAGCTTCCTACCTGGCCCTGCAAAGGTATGTTTCCTCAGATCCCGATGACTAACTTGAACGAGTGTACTAAAGTGTGTACCCATAGACGTACGTTACCCTTATGCCGGGGCTTCCCAACACAACTGATGTCTATTAAACAGTTGTGAGCACACTCATCCAGAGCTTTCCTCGCTATTCTATTCACGGTGACGCCTAAGGTCAAATAATCTTTATTGTCGATGGATGGTCTTACCTTTTCTTTCGTGGGGCAGCCAATGGTAAGTTGTTGTGTGGCTCATTCTCAGAAAAAGCACGCTCTAATGGTGGCTAAAGTCGTGATGATGCTCCGTGTATGGGTGATGTATAGTCGATCGAGATTAGTCCTTGGCATTCTCCTTACGTTGTTTCTCGCGGAGATCATCTCCGCCATCCTCGATGTTGCCATGTATAGCGATCCGAAGAATTTGTTGGGTATGTAGATGCTGGCTAAATAAATGGTACGATACACTAACCGGCTGTCCTCACAGCGGCCACCATCCAGATACTTGACTTTTCAATTTGCGTGGTGGAGCCTACGTCAGGGATTTGGAAAAAACTGAACACCATTTTTGAAATCACGCATGCTACAGCGATGTGCGTGCTCGCGCTCTTCCAATTTATGAGGCAGTCACTGCAAATGTACCGTGTGACAAAGCAGTGGCGAATCAATCGATACATGAGCCTGCTCATCAGGGAGGGCATCGTCTACTTCCTTGTGTACGTCCCCATTCCATCCCTTCCCTCCTCATCCTCCCCTGCTAAACCAATTGCCGACCCGGCTGATGTGTCACAGCATCTATGAGTTTAGTCTCCTCGACGTATTGGGTGTCTCGGGAAAGCTTCCAACGGGTGGGTGGCAGGCGATACTGTTGTTCTTACTGGCATATGTGCCCCTGTTCACTCTAATCCCTCGATTCATCGTGAGCATTCGGGAGATGTACGCACGTGATGTTCGTGGTGGACGTGGGGACGGGATCGACACCGGGTTCGGCTTGTTGTCATCCGACCGCAACGCTTGCGGGACGACGATCACGTTCGCGGATGCTGAGCAGGGGTTGGACGACGTGGAGGAGATGCCGATGGAGGTTTGGAGGACTCAGGCACTTCCAAGATGTGGCTAAGGAAGGATTGATTGTCAGAGAGGCTCTGACAGGCGAGATCATGGAGAACGAGATGACCGAGCTTGTCGAGGAGACGTCAGCGTGCCGACGCTGGGTCCTGCTGTGCTCGCTGCTAAACCTGGTGGATACCCATTGTTCGGCTGAATGAAATGTGATGACATTCGTCATGGCGGGAGAAGCTCGCGCTCTATATCATCATCATCATCTCTGTTGTACGGTTTTCGTCATCGCAATTCTCGGGCTTGTGCATCTGTCCGACGGAGCACGTCTTTAGTAGTATGTACATCGGCGCTTGCATCACATTTCTATTCGAACTCGCCAGACAACGTCTACACCGCAATTCGTGGTGAGGCATTTGACCTCATGCGCAGCGACGCATCAGCAAGTCGTCACTGCTATCCGAGTCCGGTTGCTCCCGACGAGCAACCCTATGGAGATAAGGGGGAAGCCTATACATATATTACGAATGGGCTCGTACGACAGGAGTGAAAACGGGATCGCCGTAGTGTTGAAGCTGGTACACCTGGGGAACGTATACACTGAAAAACACCCGCGTTTGTGACGTGAGGACTAGGTAAACAGTGATCGCCATATAGAAGCGCCATTACTGTAAGAAGTACCAGCCGTTGGTCCATGTCCACCTATTCTGCCCGAGTCGTCCAAACCTCCATCGGTATCTCCTGGACGTCCTCCAACCCTTCGATCCGCTCAGCATCCGCGAACATAATTACCGTCCCGCTTGCGCCGCAGCTGGATGGTAACAAGCCGAACCCTGTGTCGATCCAGGCCCCGCGTCTATCCTGGACATTACGCGCGTGCAATTCCCGAATGCTCATGATGAATCGAGGGCTTAGAGTGAACATGGGCACATATTGCAAGACAGCGATCACTATAAGCTGCGATTCTCCCGTTGGAAGCTTTCCGAAGGCAACCAATACGTTAATGAGGCTAAACAGAAGGATGCTGTAACGGATAGTTCGGTTGGTAATTGGTTTGTTTGCGAGCTTGGGTGGCAGCGGAAGACACGGAGGGAAAGGATGAGACAGGACGTACACAAGGAAGTAGAGGATGCCTTGCTTGACGAGAAAGCTCATGTATTGATTGGATTGCCATTGCCTTGTCACGCTGTACATCTGAAGCGACACCCTCACGAATTTGATGATCGCGAGGATGCACATCGCTGTACCATGCGTGATCTGTAAAATGGCGATCACGTTCGCCCAAATAAATGAGGTAGGGTCCACAATGCAAACCGAAAAGTCAAGTATCTGGAATGTGACCGCTTTGCAATGGCCAGCAAATGGGGTGGTAGTGAGCAGCTAGGTTAGGATAGCGTGCCATTTATTTAGCCAGCGTTTACATACCCGTCAGATTCCTCGCATCGCTCTGGATGGCAGCAGTGAGGATGAGGGAGATGATCTCCAGGGAAAATGATGTAAGGAGAGTGCCGAGAATTAGCCTCGATCGATTATACATTGCCCATACGCGGAGGATCATCACGACTGCAGTCACAATCAGAGCTTGCTTTTCGGAAAATGAGCCACACAATAACTCACAATCGGCTGCTCCAAGAAACAGAAGGAATGCCCATCCTCTGATGGCAATGATTATCTTACCTTGGAAGCATTCGCGAATAGGGTAGACAGGGAAAGCTTTGGTAAGTGTGCTCACAACTGTTTAGTAGACATCAGTTGTGTTGGGAAGTCCCGACAAGGGTAGGACGAATACGTACGTCTACGGGTGCGCATTCAGTGTGCTCGTCAGGCATCAGGGTTTAAGGAAACATACCTCTGCAGGGCCAGGTAGGAAGCTACTTCCCACTTGAGACGTGGTCACAGTCCGATCATCATCACGTTAAAATGCAAAACATACCGAGGGATGAAACTCTTCGGATGAACCGGTTAGAGTTGGCATTCAGTATGTCTCGCAACAACTATACACTCACACGAGATGGTAGAGGCCGAAATAACGAACCTATAGCAATGCCAATAAGTTGCTGCAGGTCGCGACTAGAAGCTCGGTACACACGAGAATGAATAGCGTCGACACCCAGGTCCAGGGTTTGCTCTGTGGTCATATCAGGAACATGTTGCCTTGCCAAATGGTTGTCTCCTGACCCAGATATATTCTATCTACACGAATTATCAGTAAGGGAAACGTTGTATATAATAGTAGAGAGTATGTGCATTATACCTCATTCGAAAATGTAAGGGCTAACAATGTAGAGGTTGGTACGTCGCATTAGAATAGAACCCATAATTAACTCACCATAATCGTATCCGACGGCAGTGAGGATAGCCACTGCGATAAGGTTGTGATATTGATCTTCCATGAGTGAGGATGAGCATACGGGTCACGTAGTCATTCTGCTGAAGGCTGGCCAACATAGACTGTAGCGGGGAAGACATCGTCTTGAGGGATGTGTGCTAAGAGACAATCGTAGGTTCAGCAGACGGGAACAGAAGAACTCGACTTTTCCAAAGGGTAGACTAACATGTGTACAAGTAAGAGGGACTCCGTTTGTGGTGTTACTCAGTCAGTAGAAACCACAAGTTCCGTGCTCGTTTGCGGCACCCAGCGTGTTTTGCGGCTTCAAAGTTTTGCCAGGCCAAATTTATAACAACGCGACTCCAAAAAGGGTACGCAAGCACGTTGAGTACGTGTGAGTTGCTGATAACCTGGTGATAGAAGTCCTTCGTAACCATTATCGGCCCCAAATGCGCGGGACGGAGCTGATGCGGGTACTACCTCAGGAACCCCACATACTGTAGTACGCGTCACAATTTCGTCAACGCATCCCAAGTGGGTGAGGGTTCTGATAGTGACTAAGTTATTCGTATCGGATTGGTACCAAGATGAGTAAGCCTTGATTCAGCCGCGGAAGCACTCGGCCCTCGGACTTAGGATAACAAGGCAAGGTTGTCAGCGCTTCAGCCCCAAGTGTCTTAAAATGTCTGGTCACGGACGCATTCAATTCATGTGCACTCTTTCTCTTTCTTGGTGCAGCCGATTATGAGTTACTGTGTAGTTCACTTTCAGAAAAGCACACTCTGACGGTGGCTGCAGTGGTGATGATCCTCCGTGTGTGGGCAATGTATAACCGATCGAGGCTAATCCTCAGCAGTCTCCTTGCACTATTTTCGCTGGAAATCATCATGACCATCATCGCTATTGCCATTAACAGAATCTGTCCGGTATGTAGACGTATGTTGAATAAATGATATGCTCCACTAATCAGCTATCTACTATGACCACCCTCCAACGTTTGTCATCGCACAGTGGCTACCGTCCAAATATTGGATATTTCAATTTGCACGGTGCGATTTACAACCATTTGGACGAATGTGATGTGTAATTTGCAAAATGGTAGCGCAACGATGTGCATGCTCGCGATCGTTGAATTCGTGAGGCAGTCGCTTCGAATATACCGCGCGACAAAGCAGTGGCAACCCAATCGGTACATGAGCTTGTTTGTCAAGCAGGGCATCCTCTACTTCCTTGCGTACGTCCCCGTCTCATCCATTCCCTCCCTGTCCTCCGCTGTCATCCACGCTCGCATATAAACCAATTACCGACCGAGGTAACGGTAACTGTCCGTCACAGCATTTTTCTGTTTACCCTCATCAACGTATTGTCTGCCTCGGGAAAGCTTCCAACGGGAGGATGGCAGTTGATACTGTCGAGCATCCCGGAATATGTGCCCATATACACTCTAACCCCTCGATTCATCCTGAGCATGCAGGAGGTGTACGCGCGTGATATTCAAGGTATCCAGCCGCGCCGCTGGTGGGACGGCGCTGGTGTTCGCGGATGTTGAGCAGAACTGGGAATTGGAAGACGTCGAGGGGACACCAATGGAGGTTGGGACGGCTCAGCCAGAGTAGATGGTCTTGGACCAGTTGTCCAGTCCAATGCTCTCTACCATCAGAGACCAATTTGAAGCCGCGTAACAATCGGGTCACGTCACTGGTGACCATCGGGATTGGGCGCGAGCATAGTAATGAAGAGGAGGCATGTCCAGGCGCACTGAGTACTAATCGCCATAGCTTGTACGCGTGGTCGAGAACACCCCCTGCTCTGTCGTGAGGATGGTACGACTCACGCAACACACATCGTATGCATATATGCGTCAGCAGGCTTGCGATGCAACTGGTAGGAGTCACTGGCTCGGGGATGCAGCTCGTTTGATTTAGTGTTTGCCCAACCGAGGGCCCAGATTCCATAGTGGATGTATAAAGAATTACACGGCGCGATACAGAACGCCCGAACGAGTGACTCGTTACTGTTGTTATTCAAAATGCGCGACGCAGCAAAGGGGTAGAAAAACGAATATCTTTCTCCGCTGTGCTCCACGCATACAATGAAGAGGGAAATAAGTGACAAGCAGAAAGAAAGAAAATTACACCCACATGAACTCCCAAGCCACTCTACCACGCGGTGATCCTCGTCACCAGCCTTGGACTCATGCCACGGAAACAATTCACGATTCGATCAGGGGGAATAGAGCGTGGGTGAGCGCGTACATCGAGAAGGAAGCCAAAAGGCGATGTCCCCAAAGATGGTGATACGTCGTGGATATCGACAGATATGACGCCATGGCTATGACCCTTTTATCGGTTCACACGGCACAGAAACGAGGACGAGCGTATGGCGAAGCACACTGATGTCCTAGCTCACGTCCCGTACTTCAGCCGTGATGTGCATGCGTGGAACTGACTTTGCCTGTACCCACCCATCCCTAGGACCGACGATTTGGAGTTGACGCCGACAGCAACACGCGCAACCGCCTGATTCGTTCCCTGCAAGAGTAACATATTCCGAACCCCCAACCCCACCAGACGAGCAAAAGAAATAGAAACAACGATGCACGCTTACGCAGACACATGAGCGCCTTGTCCCCCTCAGACCGTCCCAACACCCTCCTCAAGATCGCCAGCGCGAATGCGGAGGCAACGACTTGATCAATCCGATCGAATAGCCTCGAGTCAGTGTACTTCGTCAAGGCGACCGTTGGTTTTGGACTACACATCCGCATGAGTCCCGCAACGTGCGAATGTCCTCGAGTAACTGTGCAATGAAGCCGAATAAACGAGCCCCATGTATGCAGGTCAGCAAAGGGATGGCTAATTTGGGAAAAGGACCCAGAGAATCGGAATAAGGAACGCGGAAGTGGTACGAAGATACCGGAACGTTCCTTTCTTTTAGTTTATGGCGAGGTGTAGGAGCACATATGAAGACGTGAAGACGATATCAAGGAAAGATAGCAGCAGCCACCGTCTTGGGTCGACCCAGTGCACCGTCTCCGGGACCTGTGGTCCAACTACTCTGGAGATGAGCATTTCGCTGTGTTGGCTTTGCGCCGCTCCGTGGTCTGTGCGAGTCGTTGTGGGGTAGGATAAGATGGTCAGCGGGAAACCATGAGTTCCTTGGTGGTGATGTCGATCGTCGATGCCGTTCCGTCTTTTAGAATCGATGCGCACCACCGTAGACCAGGAAAAAGTTCACTATACATGCAACATGAGCATAAAGCATGAAATGACGGGACTTACGAAGCTCGACTATTACTTGGGACGGGTTTTGCGTCTTGTGGACATTGTCGACTGCAACCACCCATTCTAAAGAGCACAAGAAAAATACTCGCCGTATGGCTGTTCTTTGCCTCAAACGCAAAAGAAGTGTGGCGAGCCCACCGAGGGCGAGTCTTGAACTTGCGTTGAGCTGTTTGAGGCTAGGTCGGTTTAACTTTCCGCGTGGGCGTTTCAGTAACATCGTGCGCGTCCGTCGTCAGCACTAAGGGCGAAGCCTTTGTCGACGTTGTGGCCTGAAATGTTGGATGGTAAATTTAACATGACGAGCATTATATAACCAAGGGGACCATCCGAGATGGGGGGCAGACATGACAGAGGAAACGTCAAGTGGGAGTCTAGGGTGCGTGAAGCGCGACCCTAGAGGTTAGTCAGTGTGCGAAGGAGAGCCCATGATGATCCCACGAACCAACCGGGTTAACCGGGCCGTTTCCAGTCCATCAGCGCCTTTTCGTTCCCGCGCAACACCACGCGGAGATCTGGGGTCCGCGTGGGTGCCAGTCCTTCGCCATGCAAAGGGCATTCGATAAGCAACACTGATATGCACGTTTCCCGGCCGGACGAGACCGCATGTGTGGCAGTGCATGCGCGTTGAGGATTCTGGAATCTGAATCAATGCGATCCACTTCACCAACGCAGCCGTGGTGGGCGTCTATAAATACACTCACGGCCGAGTTTACACTTGGCCGCAGGAATGTGCTAGAAAATTATGACTCACCCGCTTCCAAACGCGCTTCGAGCCGGAAATCGTACTTGACACGTACAAAAGCTTGGTATGTCGAACCACAGTGAATCATTGGGCTAACGACGACTACCAGTTCGTGAGGGCAATCAAGTAGCGAGTCGTTTACATCCGCAGAAACCTCGGAAATGAAACACCTGATCTACGGACTCTCTCACTGCTTCGATCACTCATTTCCTCTAGCCAATTAAATTACTGCCCCTGCAACCTTTTTTGTGCCATTAACACCACTGCGCGTAACACCGCGGACCTTCACAGCCCTGACATTTGCGTTCGAGCCAGAATTGCCTACGATGTACATCGGGCATTGGGTACTGCGGAGCAAACTTGCTATGTAACTGCAAAATGAATTGATGCCGCATCAGCCAAACTCACCCAATGGATACAAAAAAATGCGGTAACGGTGTGGAACTAACTTAATCATGGTTAACGATGCGCCCATAATGATCATGATGAAGTTGTTTCTCTGGTAACACCAACGATAAGGATAAACTCCTCGCTCTTATAAACACAGTGGTTTGCCCCTTCAAAAAGTGGAGTATAATTTCTTCTCCCTGTCCGCATCACCTGCGATCGTCTCAACACACATCCGTCGAGACTATGACTTCTACGCTACAGTCCGCGCTAACTAGCCTTCGGCAGAATGACTACCTGACCCGTATGCTCATTCTCATTCATGGGAGATCTACGTCACAATCTTACCGCAGTTGCTATCCTTACTGCCGTCGGATATGATTACGGTGAGTTATGGGTTCTGTTCCAACACGTTGTACCAACTTCTACGTTGTCAGTCCTTACATTTACGAATGAGGTATAATGCACATACTCCCGCACAAGGTTCTCCTCGCTGATAATCCATGTAGATTGAATACATCTGGGTCAGCACACACCTGTCTGTAAAAGCGACGCGTTCCTCACAAACAACAGACCAAACCTTGGACTTGGGTGTCAACGCTGTTCATTCTTGTGTGTCGAACTTCCTGGCACATTGTCACGACCTGCAGCAAGCTAACTGTTGTTATAGGTTCGTTATGCTGGTCTTTACAGCCTTGCGTGAGTCTGTGGTTGTTTCAAGCCATATACTGAATACTGAGTCCGGATGGTTCATCAGAATTCCTGTCCTCAGTATGTTTCGCATCTAAACGTGAAATTGATCAAACTGTGACCCCGCTCCAAGACGGAAGTAGCTTCCTACCTGGCCCTGCAAAGGTATTTATCCTCCAACGCCAATGATTAACGAGCGTACTGAAATGCACACCCACAGACGTACGTATTCGTCTCAAACTCATCGTGGGGGCTTCCCAATAAAACTGATAACTATTAAACAGTTGTGAGCACATTCACCCAAGGCTGTCTATTATATTCACGGATGCCTCCAAGGTCAAATAATCAATATGATCAACGGATGGGCATTCCTTTTCTTTTTTGATGCAGCCAGTTGTGAGTTGCTGTGTAACTCACTTTCAAAAAAGCAACTTATCATGGTGAATGCAGTCGTGATGATCCTCCGCGTATGGGTAATGTATAATCGATCGAGGCTAATCCTCGGCATTCTCCTTGTGCTGTTTTCCGTGGAGGTCATCTCTACCATCATCGCTGCTGTCGTCGGCAGCGACCCGAAAAATTTGTTGGGTATGTAGACGCTAGCTGAATAAGTGGTATACTGCACTAACCAGCTGTCCACCGCCACCCCACTTGTTGACCGTCGTGTAGTGGCCAACATCCAGATACTGGATTTTTCATTTTGCGTGCTGGGATTAAACCCACGGATTTGGACGACAGTGATTACCGTTTTACAAATCACGCACACTGGAGCGGTGTGCATACTCGGGATCGTCCAATTCGTGAGGCAGTCCCTTCAAATGTACCGCGTGACAAGGCAGTGGCAACCCAATCAGTACATGAGCTTGCTCGTCAAGCAAGGCATCCTCTACTTCCTTGCGTACGTCCCCGTCTCACCCTTTCCCTTCGTATCCTCTGCTATCAACGAAGCTCGCAAAAAAACCGATTACCAACGGAACTAACGATAACTGTCCATCACAGCATTTTTCTGTTTACCCTTATGAACGTACTGGCTGCCACGGGAAAGCTCGGATCGGAATTATGGCAGTTGATACTGTCGAGCATCGCGGAATTCGTGCCCATGTACACTCTAACCCCTCGATTCATCATGAACGTACGGGAGCTGTACGTGCGTGATGTTCAAGGTGGGCGGGGGGAGGGGATCGACACTGGGTTCGGCTTGTCGTCATCTGGCCGCGGCGCTAGCGGGACGGGGATAGTGTTCGCGGATGTTGAGCAGAACGAGGGGTTGGAGGACGTGGAGGAGATACAGATGGAGGTTGGGGTGACTCGGCCAGAATAGGTGGACATGGGCCAGCGGCTGGTACTTCCTACAGTGATGGCTCTTCTACATGGCGGTTTATTTACCTAGTCTTCGTCACAAACGTGGGCGTTTCATAAGCAGACTCATTCCGGCCGATTTACGGTGGTGCATATACGATTGCCAATGCAACGACCGCCCTCAGGCTAATCACCTGCGCAATAGAGAACAAGACGAATCAGACTGGACCGACGAGGAAGAGCGCGACCTGACTACCACATCTCCTTTTAGCATTAGCAGTCCCTAGTAACCTCGCCTACATCCGAAGATTTCTCAGAAACTGAAATACCTGATCTACGGACTCGCCGTATGTCGAAGTGTCCCTGTTTCCCGTCTCATCTGCTTAAACTCGATTTGAGCAGCTCTGTACGCTGGGGTAATCCGGCTCCTTCAAACGAACTTGAAAAAGGAATACGAGGGGAATCAACGAGAGAACTGATGTTGATGGCTTGTCAACTCCCTGTCCTACGAGAAATTTGTTTTTGTGTCGGGACAGATACCTCATCCATCTGATGATCTGGCATGCCTTGAGGATTCTTATCATGGAATGGAGGAGTGCCTCGCTACCGGCACCGGCCATGAAAGACCGCCAATATCCGCAATCTTGACCTCAACCTGATCTTTACTTCTGTGAGGGGTCACAGAATCAGCAGATCCCCCCTCATTTCGAAAGTGCCTTTACCTAGCTTGTTGTTCTAGTTTTCGAGATCGAAGGCTACTGGTACCAGCCAT
Organism: Xerocomellus intermedius; assembly: GCA_038090955.1. Classification (NCBI taxonomy): domain Eukaryota; kingdom Fungi; phylum Basidiomycota; class Agaricomycetes; order Boletales; family Boletaceae; genus Xerocomellus; species Xerocomellus intermedius. The sequence continues at coordinate 69,952 of JBBPNP010000017.1, forward strand.
AGTTGCCTACATACCGCATTGAGTACTGCGAGGCTTCTGAAGGCTTTGTGAACAATGCTAACCTCAGTGGTACCCATGACACACACAGAAGGTGTCGACAAACACGTTTTGGCCGAATAGCATTGCTCGGGGAATGACGTCAAACGAGACCATGCAAGGCAGCGAGAAATTGGTTTCAAGTCATCATCCGGCCGCGACGCTGGCAGAACAGCGATGGTGGGCAGAACGAGGGGTTGGATGGCATCGAGGAAATACCGATGGAGATTCAGACGACTCGGCCAGAGTAGGCGGATATGAGCCAGCGTATGTCACTTCCGACTTTAATTTTTCCAGACGGTGTCCTCAAACGCGAGTTACGCGAGTGTGTTTCAGAGTAGCAGTATCGTTTCGGTTTAACAGAATAATAACGAGTGGCCTTTCGTAGCCATCTAGACTCTACGCGCATCATCCACCTTTTGGAAGCTGGCCACACGTTCCCTTTGTTTCTGAGTCGGAGATTTTGCGATCAACCTCGTTGCTGACTCCGCTACCAAGGCATGTAGTTGAACAGATAGACACTTAAACAAACGGAACGAACGAGGATCCCAAACGGGCACATACCTTTGCAAGCACGTCGTCCACGTTCGCTGTTTGAGAGCGGTACTAGACGTCATCAAGATTCAAGAGAGACTGCGTCGATTTCACGTAGTATGGCTGAAAAAAAGTGGTGATGGGAAGGTCGGGGTAGCAACACACGCTCCGCATCAGGCTCTCTCGAGCCCATAATGGTATCCATGACGCATCAACGCGACACCGATTCCAGTTACTTTGGTAGACAGTTTGTTGACGTTCTGTGCAGAACGTCAGCTCCAAAGCTTCCCTGGTTGGAGGACCTTTCGTGGTGCCATCGGATACTCAACTTGGCCACCCGGACCAGAGCGACGAGAGAAAGACAGTGCGACAAAATGTTTTGGGACAGTTGCCTCGGTTCGGGAGCTACTCGGCCAAGCGCGTGCCTCCATATCGTGCTCAGGAGCTAGAGAGACACTTGCAGGAGGTTGTGGAAAGCTGGAAGGACAGTGAACCAATCTGACGCTGGTCTTGTGGCCATGAAGGAAATACACTGAGAATCGTGCACGTAGACAAGGTGCCATTGCAATTTGCATGCAGTCACGTTCAAGTTGTGTAATGCCGAAATGCTGGTATACCTTCAAGTTGACGATGGCATAGCAAGCTTCAAAGCTTGATACACAGTTTCTACACCCTGTTTTATGTTTACTAATTTAAACGACAGGCGCACGGATGGGGACGGCGTAGTTTTGAACCCCGGTTTGTTGGGAAGTGCTTGCCAGCGAAGTCGTTCAATTCAAGTTTCATCATTCTCAATATTTCTCATTTCTTTCTTGAGCTACAATGCCACGACCTCAAGCCCCTGCAGGTTTTGTCACAATAGGTCCTGGAATCTACATTAGCCTCGCTCCTATGAGTGCGGCACCCCTGCAACCGACTGACTCTGCGCCAAAGTAAGTCTGTTTTGGTTAATACCTACTGCCTTGGGTAACGGTCGTTTTCCGCAGTGTAATCCTCATCTTTGGTTGGAGTGCGTTAACCAGTGTAATGTTTGCGTGCGAACCGAATTAACCATTCCAGGACATAGTGGGAGCGCTGACACGCCATCTGCAAAACTATTCCCGGAAATACGCCCAATTATACCCCCATGCTACCCAGATCATCGTGAAATGTGCGCCGTCCTTCTTCTGGACCTCGGCACGAGGACAGGTAGAGAAAGCAAACTTGCGTTTGATGTCTGTTCACGCATTGTTGTAGCAAAACCGACTACTGCCTGTCGTAGAAGCCCTCGAGGGTCTTGGTTGCCTTCCCTCGATCAACAACTCCACACAAGGGTCTACTCGCGTCCGTCCACGCGTTCTCATACACTCATTTTCAAATGGTATGGAGGTCAAGCCTGGCAATTCGCTCAATTCGCGCTGACGCATCAAATCAGGTGGGGGACTCCAAGTGACATCCCTCGGCCGTCTCTTGTCTTCCAAATACCAATCCATTCCTCCCTCGGAACGCCTCGTGAGCGCTATCATCCTAGACTCGTCTCCTGCCATTGGCGGCTTCCGTTCCATCGGCATGGCCTTCAGCATCGCCATCAGGAATCCCCTCGTCCGTTATATTGCGCTGGCTCTCATTTACATCTCGCATGCACTTCGTCTCTCTCTACAAATGGTCTTTGGAATAGAAACGATGGGGACACGGTACCTCAAGGCGCTCCTTAACCCCCGTCTCCTCCCCTGGATGAACTCGCAGACACCCCGGTTGTACGTCTTTTCCAAGAAGGACGAACTGGTGCCGTGGCAAGCGGTCCAGCAACATGCAGAGGCTGCGAAAGCGTCGGGCCTTGATGTACGCTATGAGATATACGAGGAGAGCGCTCACGTCGCTCACATGCGTCTCGATCCCAAACGATATTGGGCATCGATTCAGGACCTCTGGCAAATTGCTTGTCGTGAAAGTCAAGTGAAAGCCATAGAGGCCGCGTGAGATACCGTCGTAAATGCTGGAGATCGGTACACGACACGAATTACGGTCCTATACTCTAGTAGTGAGAGCATTTCCCCTCAGACCGGACTTTCGATGTAAAGTTTGGCCATTTTGTATGAAATAGGACTCTACTTATAGACTTGTCGCCTTGTCTCCTTGGCTCCGCTCAGTTCTCGTTGCGCCAGAGTGTGACAAACAAAGCTCGAGAATGTGAATGTGGGAGTCAACACATCGCAACACGAAACTCAAATTTCACGGTGCTGACACGCTGAGGGAACAGGAACAGCCTGAAGTACAAACAAATTCATTCGTCCATTCATTCAGGCGGCATGTTGTGCACTACAGCTGTGCTCGTCGGCTATGCCTCCCATCCAATCACGGCATGGGCGCGCCCGACCGGGGTATGATTTTCCGGGCACCGACCCTGCCAGGTACTACTAGTAGCTTCTCGGCTCGCCTACCTACCAGCCCTGGCAATCGAGATTCGATTCGCGCCAGCATTGCTTCCATTCGAGTCTGGGACAGCACCAATGGCCGCTTGCTCCCAGTAAGAGTAAACCCATGGTCTCCTCTGGTTCAACAACGTTTTACTTGTTATATCCGACGACGAAACTTTCAAGTAAAAATATATCCATCCATCGGGTCAGCTCCCTGTAGCAACGTCACCTCGTGCATTGCCCTGCCGCAGCATGCAGAATTCATCGCATATTCCAAAGACCGTACCGTAAGTTTTGGGCCACGTCAACACACACCAGCTCTGTGCCACCAGGTACCGTTCTTTCGCATCACCGACGCTCGATTCCTGGAAGCACCAGCTCGCAGGCACGGAAGCATCATTGCGGAAACAATCCCCAATTCTAACCACCATCGTGCACCCGCCAACGGGGTGCGCGTAAGAGCGCATTTGTGATATTGGGGCGTAGCGATTGACTCTACCGAGGAGTGAGTCCTCGTTTACTGTTCGACTCGATGTTCTAGCACTGTCATCCCCATGGATCTTCTTCTTTTGATCAAGGTGTGTATTCCGCGCATGAGGGAGTCCGGTTGCCCCTCAGCTGCTTATATTGTTTATGCTGTCGTTCTCTTCATGGCCGCAGAGCACGACGACGCCATATCGTGTGCGTAAACCACCTCATCGATACGACCTGCAGTGAATCGTTGGGCTCACGAGATTACCAGATCCACTCGTGGCAGTTCGCGAGGGTATTCGAGTAACCTCACCTACCTCCGAAGACGCCTTAGAAGCTGAAGTGCCCGATCTACGCGGACTCGCCGTATCTGAAAGCGTCCCTGTTTGCGTCTCTGGTTCAATCTGAGTCCTGTGCGTAAGGGCAACCCGAAAACGGAATGTGAGCGGAGTCAATGAGAGAAATGATGTTGATGGCTTGATGACCCGTGTAGGAACCATCGCTTTGCTCAGGTCAGGATCAGTCAGGACCACTACCCTACCCATAGATTAGTACCCATGGTTTCTTCCACAGGAAATGCACGTTGTAATCATTCTTACGTCATTCTAGGTTGACATACCCTACAAACCCGCAAAGGATTCTAATTACCAAATGGAGGAGTGCCCTGCCCGTCACGGGAAGATTTCTCTGCTTTCAAGTGCTTTATCAGATCACTCGCTTTCCGCTAAACCAATTATCCCTGCAACCTTGTTTTTTGCGTTCATCTCGCCACTCACTCCGATGTTAACACGCTGCCGATCTCCGCAATCCTGACCTTTACTTCTTTGGTCGAAGAATTCTCAGACGCCCCCTTACTTTCCAAAGTACTTTTGCCCCGTGTTTTTGAGATTCACTGTTGCTGGTACTTGCCAGAGTTGCCTACATCGGACATTGAGTATTGCGAGCCAAAAAAAAATCAATTGACGCCGCACAGGTATCAACGGACACATACAATACGTGCTCTGACACTTATCCATGGCCTAGGAAGAACTCGAGATCTCTTGGACTCCACATCGATTGACAGATCGGCGGCTGTAGCGGAGCCAAGTCAAGGGTCACGCGTCACAAGACGTTGTGGAAAGGCAGTTGAACGTTTTGCCTGCAAGAATTGCAATTACTAAAAATTCCAACGAAAAGTAAAAAGGACGATAATCACAACCTATCCGATACGTGGCGTTACAAGAACCCTCGCCCACTTGGGGAACGGGGATAGACGTTCTGACACGGTTGCACGCATCCGCACAGACGGTATATGTATTGCGTTTAAAAAACACGATTTTTTTCCTGCTGAAGAGAAGGTTTCTTTCACCCTCATAATCGCGGGAACTCACCACGGGGATCGCCGCGACGCACCCTGCACCCCATAACCGTGGGATAACACTTTAACACCAGCCCTTGCCGCGACCACACATTTTGTTTCATCGTTGAGATTTGTTACGAGCCTTCATATTAGTTACGTGGGGGTTAAGTTCTGATGAAACTTCTTGCGATGTGGAATTTTGATTTAACTAAGAGGAAGCGTCAAGCAAGGTTTGCGTCAGTCACATCCCCGAGTGGCTGTGTGTTTCCAAAATGGCAACACCCTGAACTAACCTCAAAATGAACAACTATCCATCAGCGCATCAGGGCTGATAATGGTTACGAAGGAGCTCCATCCAGGCCCGGATCAGTATGTACCTCATACGCGCACAACTTGCTTTGCAATGAGCTCGCTTTCCAGGAGTTCGCTTAAGTACTCTTTTTGGAATCGCTTATGGTCATTTTGACCTGGCAAAAGGTAAAAGCGCCGCGAAACGACCACGTACCTTGCCGTTTCTGCTGTATCATACTAGGCTGGGTAACACCCCCGCTTATATACTTGCATGTTGGTCTACCCTTTGGAAAACTTGAGTCCTTCTCTTCCCGTCTGCTGCACCTACGATTGTCTCTTAGCACACATCCCTCAAGACCATGTCGTCTGCGCTACAGTCTGTGTTGACCAGCCTTCAGCAGAATAACTATGTGACCCGTATGCTCATCCTTACTCATGAAAGGTCAATATCACAACTTTATCGCAGTGGCTATCCTTACTGCCGTCGGATACGATTATGGTGAGTTATGGGTTCTGCTCTAATATGATGTACCAACTTCCACGTTGTTAGTCCTTACACTTCCGAGTGAGGTATAGTGCCGCATGCCCCCACCGTTATATCAACGTTTTCCTCACTGATAATCCGTGTAGATAGACTATATCTGGGTCAGCAGATAACCATTGGCAAGGCAACATGTTCCTGATATGACCACAGAGCAAACCCTGGACTTGGGTGTCGACGCTATTCATTCTCGTGTGTATCGAGCTTCTTGTCGCGACCCGCAGCAACTTATTAGCATTGTTACAGGTTCGTTATTTTGGCCTTTACCATCTTGTGTGAGTCTATGCTTGTTATAAGACATACTGCATGCTAACTCTAACCTGTTCATCAGAGTTTCATCCCTCGGTATGTTTTGCATTTTAACGTGACGATGATCGGACTGTGACCACGTCTCAAGTGGGAAGTAGCTTCCTACCTGGCCCTGCAGAGGTATGTTTCCTTAAACCCTGATGCCTGACGAGCATACTGAATGCGCACCCGTAGACGTACGTATTCGCCCTACCCCTGTCGGGGCTTCCCAACACAACTGATGTCTACTAAACAGTTGTAAGCACACTTACCAAAGCTTTCCCTGTCTACCCTATTCGTGAATGCTTCCAAGGTAAAACAATCATTGCCATCAGAGGATGGGCATTACTTCTGTTTCTTGGAGCAGCCGATTGTGAGTTATTGTGTGGCTCATTTTCCGAAAAGTAAGCTCTGATTGTGACTGCAGTGGTGACGATACTCCGCGTATGGGCAATGTATAATCGATCGAGGCTAATTCTCGGCACTCTCCTTACATCATTTTCCCTGGAGATCATTTCCCTCATCCTCACTGCTGCCATCCAGAGCGATGCAAGGAATCTGACGGGTATGTAAACGCTGGATAAATAAATGGCACGCTATCCTAACCTAGCTGCCCACTACCACCCCATTTGCTGGCCATTGCAAAGCGGTCACATTCCAGATACTTGACTTTTCGGTTTGCTTCGTGGACCCTACCTCATTCATTTGGTCGAACGTGATCGCCATTTTACAGATCACGCATGGTGCAGCAATGTGCATCCTCGCGATCGTCAAATTCGTGAGGGAGTCGCTTGAGATGTACCGCGCGACAAAGAAGTGGAAACTCAATCAGTACATGAGCTTGCTCCTCCAGCAAGGCATCCTATACTTCCTTGTGTACGTCCTGTCTCATCCTTTCCCTCCGTGTCCTCCGCTGCCACCCAAGCGCGCAAACAAACCAATCACCAACCGAACTGTCCGTTACAGCATCCTTCTGTTTAGCCTCATTAACGTATTGGTTGCCTTCGGAAAACTTCCAACGGGAGAATCGCAGCTGATAGTGATCGCTGTCTTGCAATATGTGCCCGTGTTCACTCTAACCCCTCGATTCATCATGAGCATTCGGGAGCTGCACGCGCGTGATGTCCAGGGTAGACGTGGGGGCTGGATCGACACCGGATTCGGCTTGTCGTCATCCAGCTACGGCGCTGACGGCACGGCAGTAATGTTCTTGGATTTTAAGCGGATCGAAAGGTCGGAGGACGTCGAGGAGATACCGATGGAGGTTGGGACGACTTGGTCAGAATAGGTGGACATGGACCTGCGGCTGGTATTTCCTACAGTGATGGCTCTTCCACATGGCGGTTTACCTAGTCCTCACGCTACAAACTAAACGCGGGCGTTTTTCCAGAGTAGCATTATCGTTTCGGTTAAACAGAATAGTGACGAGCGGTCGAATTTGATCTGGTCAGTGAGCAAGGGGATGCTTGCTCACGCGGATGCGGCTTCTCTTTTCGATCATGTCCATGTGCAAAGGGCAATACAATCCATTGGATACTTAATGGAGTATCCTGAAACGACTTGGCAGTCAGCGTGCCCCTCAAAGCCAGTTGCGTGAGATTCACAGGGATCCTGTACAATCAAACAAGGCCAAGTCAGGTTGTCAACACGACAGATTTGGCTGTCATCATCATCGATGGTGCCGGTGATCGCCCAGGGATGACGCTTTCAGACTGCGGCCCAAGAATACATTGTGGTAGAAGATCGTGTCTCTAACTTGAATATTCAAAGTCTAGTCGCATTGTCGCACGCCGCAAACCCAGACGCGCTTGCGGCTGATCGGAGCCAGTGACTGAGGACTTGTCAGTATATGTCAGGGAACTATTTTGAATATCGTCGTCACGACGCACAACTAAGCTCCAAGATTTGTTCGTCTGGAGGTATCAACACAAGTCAGTCCCACGAAAAAACAAAAAGTCATGGATTGATGGAAGAAATGAGTACATCGCTGATGGAGAGATGGACAACACAGCCTGGCCAAGCAGGAGAAGGAGAGGTGTATCAATAGCCGTGAAAAAGGAAGTAACCAAGATGTATCGTAATTCCACGCTAATGATAGGAATCATGTTGTTCTGGAGACGATAAAAGAAATTGGCATTCTCAGAGACGTTGAGCGTGCCACTTGAACAAGAAATCAAGCGAGAAAGCTGGATAATAAGGATAGAAAATTGATGAACACGCCGTGAAAATTAGATAAATAGCGATACGTGGGGATTCCCGTTCCACAAACATTCGTGATTCATGCGCATGGGATGAGTAGTTCCATGCGTTGCTGCGACATAAGAAGACAACTGAATAGATAATTGCCACCGCCGCCGCCGTCCAGCCCCATGTGTGGTTGATACAGATGTAGTTGATACAACATTTGTTCCGCGTATGAATGAATTGCCGAATGAGCTTTGAAAATTTGACGAGTTAGATGGTGATTTGTCCTAAAAATCGGTGCTGCGGGAATTAGCGGGTCGAGAGGTCGATGCTTGCTCCCAAACTGCTTCCGTTCTTCTCGTGCCGTAGTCCGTCACCGTGGTTATATGGGGCCGTTAGATGTTGATGCCGGTGCTGTTCCTCTTCAAAAAGTTTCCGTCCCAAGTCCGTGCGCAGATTTGCACCTAATCCCGACTTCAACGAAATCGCAGAACGGGGTACGGTAGAAGTTGCGGGTGAAGGCGAAACGTTGATAAAATCATTCAGATTAAATGGGACACTGCCGGGAGTTGGCGAAGCTTGCGGGTGGGGAAACAGAACGTCCGTGTGTCTTGAAGGAGATAGAGGAGCCGGAAGTAACTGGGATGGCGCGGGAGAAGCCGCAGGTACAGGGGTTGGGGGAACCACTGTTGGCTCCATCGGCGCAGCAGGGGCCAACGACCCTGTGCTGTCGCTTACGACATCGTCTCGATGTGATTGGCTCGTACTCTGGGAGTTTTGGCTCCCTGGTAAGGTGTCAATAGTGAGGCTGCTTTCGCTACGCAAAGGGCTTCTCCCATCGTCACCTCCTGAGAAAAGTACCCTGCCTTTCGCACGAAGCGAACCACCGCCACCCAACGCCCGGAACGCGGCTAAGTCCTTCGCATCTTTATCCCGTGTCGTAGTTGGGCGTGCGGGAGACGGGGACGTGTGCAAATACAACATCAGGTTTGCCGCCTCTTCGTCATCAGCTCGGGGGGTGGAGTATATGATCTCAGCATGCGCTCGAGGCGGAGTAGCGGCCCTCGCAGCGGTTGGAACGGAGAAGGATGACTCCGCTGATGGTAATAGTGAAGAGGGTGCTGTGGTTGTTCGCGCCGAACTTTGAGCATATTGCGAGAGAGAATGAAACGAGCCTTCGGATCCAGCAGACAAGGAGGAACGAGGTGATGACACGCTAGCAATTGACGGACGTGATTGGAGAAGTGATGTGAGTGTGGCCACAGCCTTTCTCTCCACATCCGCCGCTTCCTCCGCGGATTGTTTCTGTTTTCCCTTGCTGCTCTTTGTCTTTACGCGTGAGGCCGCTTCCTTGCGGTTACGCAATTGAGAACGCGTGCCCTCAGCAATACTGCGCACTACAGGTGCTGAGTCGGTTCCCCGGTGCCCTGAGCGCGCACGAGATCCGGCTGTTGAACGGGAGGGTGCCTGTACGGGAGGATCAGCTGAATTGTGCACTGTACGTGCTTGCTTCAGCGGTGGTGGTCCGAGAAGAGCGGTGTAGAGACTCTGAGGCAAATTAGAGAAAGACGGGGTTCCCGTGGGATAATAATGAGAACGCGGGGGAGCAGTTGTCGATGACGCGGATACGGCTGGGGAAGGAACGTTACCACCCCTGCGTGTCGGGCTGCCTTGCGTAGCAGGGTTATTATAATGATTGTTACCCCCGGTAGCCTTCCGCTTGGTGCCGAGCAAGCGAGGTGGGGCAACCGACATTGCAGGGGTCTTGGCCTCGAGATCGTTCAGTGGAATGTGCGGAATATTATGGGTAGCTTTGTATGACGCATATGACAAGCGGGCGCGGAGGCCACGGACTACCTGAAGAAGTGAGACAGGGGATGTGAGCGGGTGTCACAGGAATTGGTCACGACACGAGTGCACGGCGGAGGTGAGCAACACGTCGAGCAGGATACCAACACCTTTGGGGGATGGAGATACGACTGCAGGCGCGGCCCATTGGTGTGCCAACGCGTCTCGCGGCTGCCAGCGAACACGGGACTTACGACGGAAAGTTCGGCGCTGGCCAAAAACTTGCGAACGCCCTTTTCTCGTTCTTCCCTCTCCAACGGATCCATGTCCGTTGAGAGGGACGGGCTGTGTGGTTGTGCGTACGCCATGGGGGGCGACGCAGAGGTGACCGAGGAGGAGGGGGTGACCATTGGCGCGCGTCGGGTGGTGGATGGGGGAGGAATATGTACAAGTCGTACAGAGATGTACACCGCACGCTCTTGTGAGCGACGCTGGGCGAGTCTGGTCGCTGTTGCGGACGGCGATGAGGATGCGCTGGCCGCTGTGTGAAATGGCGAGGAGCGCGTTAGGGAGCAGCCACGCGCGGCGACGCGCTCGTCTTATTCATCCCAATTCCCACGCTTTTTATACCCAGAACGTTCCGATTTGTGCCTGACCGCATGTAAATATCCTACTGCGTACACACTTTCGAGGGAATTTCCTCCCCATATTAAAACACGATGAGAACACAAGGAGGTGGTTCACCAGGGTTTCTTGTCCTTACCAGCGAGGGAGCAAGCGCATGCATGCTGAGCCGGCCTGAAACAACCGGGCGATGCTGCCGGATGGCCCGAAGCACCACAACTAAGTCCGACTAATCAGAACAGTGACAGCCTTCGGACTTCACGCGGAACGTACGGATTAATGACAGTCATATATGGGCGTGGCAACAGCCCGCAAGGGACTACACCAGGTGATCTCCTCTGGATCAAATACGCCATCCCGAGGGAACGCCACTCATGCAGGTGGCCTGTCCTTGCGAGCTTTCACCACGATGGGCAGACGCGTCACCGGATCCATCTGCGGTAAGTTCCATCTCATCCCAGTACCATCGCGGCAAGAATCCGACGCGATCATCACCTCCCGTGACGTCTTCCACTCCTAAAGCGTCAAGCATGACAACAGTGATCCCTACCTTGGGCGTGAATGTCACGCGCCAGACATCCTTCCCTGTGTTCACGGGCAGGGTGTTGTGCAAAAACGACAGGAACTGGTCTCCCCAATCCAGGCAGATGAGGGGATCCCAAGCTCCAGGCCTTCCCCGAACGGATCGGGGTATCTCGACGGTCCGGAACGACTGAGTTGTCACGAGTTGCCCAGATGGCTTGCGAAAACCAACGACGATTTCCTATCTCACCGATAAATTATTAGCATGCTGTAACAGAATTCCAGATTAGCGTACTGGTACACCCAGAAGGAATGACTGTAGATAAAATTTGAGGAGTTTTCTAAACGAGGCTGAGTTATTTGTGCTGGGAAATAGATGTGTGGATGCATACTTTTCAAACTTGATCTCGTCTGCGGACCCTCGGATAGTCAGGGACGTTTTCAGCTCAACAAAGCTTGCGGTATTTCCAGAGTATTTTCCTGTATCGCCGACAGTTTGGCGTTTGAGTCCTAAAGTCGGCGACCAGCATGATTTGCTGAACATACCGCGAACACAGTCAACCTCTCCTCCGATGACAATCCTGCGGTCGCCAAGCTTGGTTTTCACGACGCTGCACCACTGAACGTTGGTATTGACGTCCCCGCCCCAACCTGGGACATGCGACGAAGCGTCCTCTCGATGTCCCGGAGTCGAGGTCGTGCAGTAAGACTCAAATGAATAGCCATAGTATGTCTGACGTCGGTGGCGAGGCTCCATCTCATTTCTGAGGACGTAATAAGCACTGGACAATGCTGGACAGGAAGTCTCTTACTTCTCGTTGAGCTTTGCATCGCTCGAGTGTTCTTCAAAGTAGAGGGTCCCGCCAACACGCATGACATTGAGTTCCCAACTGTCTCTTTCTTCATAAGGTGCTATGAGTATCCTCTCTCACAAGAGTAGGCGAAACCAGTATAAACAACCATGTTGAAATATGGACGAGGAACAACGGATCTTACTTGGTCATGATCCCTCTCCAGCTCATGACATGAATGTCAGGTGCTTTAGACTGGGACAACGAGGGCCCTTCGCACATGCTTTTTTTGAACCGTGACCACGCACGCAAGAGCGAATCCAATCGACCACGTTCATCAGGTCGTCTGATCCACCTATCATACCCATATCCAAGGTCAGCTCCACGAGGAGGGTCGATATAATAGCGCAGTGCAGAATCATTAAATTGGAGAACGTGATCAGGGGTGTACGAAAAGGTGAGCAATTGAGTTGGTTGTTGAAAGGGCGGTGGCTTTGAAGGTGCATGGGAAAGGCTTGGGTAGGCCAGGATGATGCCAGATGGTCGTTTATGGGCAGGTGAGCCATCCTCCAACTCGGCGTCGACTGCCTTTCGTTTTTGTGCCATTGAAAGAGCCGCTGTTATCGGGCACGTGGATGAGAAAGTGAAAGGTGTCGTCCAACGGGTTTGTTGATTCCTGAAGCCTTTGCCAAACATAGCCACGTGGATAAACTATCCGAGCGAGCCACAGACTCGGTTATAACCGACAGATCATCATGATCAAAGCAACCGGAAAGCTATTCTCGGATGTGTACTACTACTGCGCCCTTCCTAAAAGAAAACAATGCTCGAGTCTTTTCATGGTCTTGAGCTACTAAATCAGTCATGCGTCTTCTTCGGTAAGGAGCTTCAGGTTTGAAACCCCCGGGAAAAGCATTTCATTCGCCTTTCGGTCGCCGCGTGTTCTCCTCGAGGATCCAATGAATTACTCCAAACACCTGCGAGTTTTACGCTCTTCTGACTAATTGTCCCTGGAACTCCTGGGCCTTGCTAGCAATCTCGACGCTACAATGCAAGTAGTCATTGTGCCTAGGCCCGTTACTTACGGGATAAGTGGACGTTGTCGCGCTGACACCTGGACTTAAGATGCCACTGAATTGTCAGCCAAAGCAGTCAGTGCTAATGCCGCATACGCTTATTAATTTCATGCGTCGTGGCACTTGTGAATAGCCGGCGCTCGGCGCAATTCAACTTGGCCCTTCTCGCGCCCAAGTACTTCCGAATCCCCTTTGTGGATGTACAATTTATCATTCCTCGGCCCTTGGATAGGGTCGGTGGTCCTTCCAGCATTTTTAGGACGATGCCCGAAGGTTGCGGATTATTGTAGGCGTCGCCTTTCTCGAACCGGATCACCAATATGGATGGCACCAACCGAGACTGCGGCGATGCCCCCTCCAGCAGTGCAAGTGACCTCATCACATTGACACGATTTTAATGCATGTCCAGCCGCGCGCCCCGCCATGCTGACTTGGCCCTTTCATAAGCCAGCCGTGGTATAAGCACAGGCAACCTCCCTTCGACTTCCTTCCGCACCCTGACGAACCGACATGATCTTTTGTGCGTACACCACCCCGACGCCACCCTACGCACGACTGAAAATGAAACCCTAGTTTCTAGAAAACCAAAGCCCACGACGCTCCCACCTGGTTGGCCCTCGCCATACCACAACAAATGCTCCCAACGTGATTGTATCTTTCCGAATAACCCGCAGACCCTCAAGGGTGTCTATCAATGCCGTGGTGTTCCCGGCGGCTTCTACTGCGAAGGGACATACAAAGTCTCTTCGTCCCGTGCACAAGACACGGAACGCTATCTCAAGGAATTGTCCATGGCACGCCGCGCCGCGGAGGAGGAACAACGGAAGCGCACCATATCCGAGATGCGGAAACCTGATCGTCGACGGGGAAGGGACACCCCCGTCGCAGTAGACGACAGGAGACATCCCGGTTATGGTCCTCCAAGTCGCGCTAGTCATGGTCTACATTCTTCGCGACCGAGCGATGCCGGACGGCCGCCGCAACTCCCTCACAGACGCCCATCTTACGGCGGGCACAGACCATCTTCCTCTCAAGTCGAGGCAGAGTACATCACAGACCAAATCATGATGCATCTTTACCCAGAACGAAAGATCCAGCCACGGTGGTGAGTTATCGTGCACCATCTTCATCAGATCCGCCGACTCATTTGCTCTGCCTCAGGATATAGCTGTATATTTAACACGGACCTTTATGCATTTACGTTGATCATTACCGCCACGGCTCTCATGAACAACTATCTTATTATACGCCACACTAACATGCACTAATTTAGCGTACACTTGTACTGGACCATCGCATGTATCTTGATCATAGGGTCAACAGCTAGTCTGTCCTTGTAGCATACGTGTTACCACATACGCCTGGAGTTTATGTAAATGAGTAGGTAACGACCAAGTCCACACCGGGGTATCATGACGAAGGCAGTGACGACTTGTACCTGGAACATATTATACTACACAGCGTAAGTGGCGGGCGCTGATTTACATTCCTCAGGTTATACATCCAGTGTACTGTACATCGTCGTACAACATTGATCAGCACCAACGTGTCCACCGACTCTATCGTGCGCATGTGCATCTCTTAGTGATCGACCTCGGTCTGCTGAATAAGTTGGGTTGCATGAGGAGACCTCGGCATGATGCAGAAAGGGTACGGCTTCGGGTGACTACCGAAACAGCCGTCAGTACAGCTAGAACCCCTAAGAACGTCGTACACCCACATGATAACACCCGGTGTATACTCGGGTACCACGTCGACCTCACGTCCTTGTTCATCCCTTGCCTTGTTGACGTTGAACACCGCCAAGATGGACACCATGGCTATCCAGACGGCAGCTTCCGCCAGATATTTCCCAACACAGATCCTGTGCATGGCGTGTGATGAGCACCACGGCGTGCTTGGTTTGACGCGCAGCTCACCTCCGTCCAAAGCCAAATTGTTGTTCAGCGATATCGTCGGTGAGGCGACCGTTGGCGTCAATGTACCTTTCAGGCATGAACCGCATCGGATCGGGATACTTGTGTTCGTTGTGTGTCATCGACCTAGCGCGATGCGCTCAGCCAAGCGGCGCACACGTCACGACGTACGTCGACGTACCAGATGTTTGCAAAGACGATCGCGTCTAGCTTTCGTATTAGCGGAATGCATGCTTGATAGAAAAGTGTGTCCCGACCTTTTGGAATGAAATAACCTTCGTACACGTCATGCTCCGTGGTCATGTGTGGTACACCTGCAAGGCACCCCATCGTCCTTATCAGAAATCACATTGACGAAACGGGACCCTACCGAGCGGCGTGACTTGGCACCATCGGAGCACTTCCCGGTAGGTCGCTTCGAGGTAGACCATCGATGCGCGATCAGAAAAGTCTGGCATCCTGCTTCCTCCCGTCACACGATCGATTTCAGCTTGCGCTTTCTTTTGTACGTCTGGGAACATGACCATGGCCATCATAAAGGCCGAAAGCGCGGAAGACGACTAGATAGTCATTAGCATGTAGACAAGCACCGAAACCATTTACCAGCTCACCGTTTCGACCGCAGCTTCAAGGATCAAGGCGGTGGAGAGAAAGGTTCGTACTAAGCCGAGGGAATCGAGGGCGAGGTTTGTACTCACCGGCATAAGTAGTTCCCGCGACAGACTTGATGACGACCTCTTCCTCATTGTTCTCGAGCATCTCGGAAACCATCGAATGCGGCGCAATCCCCTGCGCCATCTGCTTTCGAACGAAATTAAAAGGCAAATCTCGCAACTCGCGCGTCAGCTTCCTGCATATCTTGGCGTATTGTTTGAATCCAGCGCCGGGGAACCACTCGGGCAAGTATTGTACTTCATTCCACACTGTCAACGTTTCAGATGAAAAAAGGTAAGGTAGGACGTACGGACGGGGAACGTGTTCACCAGGGCAGCACCAGGGAAGAAACAGTTGGTCAACATCTCGCTCGCGCGGTCCGCAATCGACGCGAACAAGTCGTTCCGCGGCGCCATTTCATATCCATACACGACCGTCATGATCGTCGACGCGGTGAACCTATCCGATGTGCGCTCGTCAGAAACCAGACGCGACGCGTAACGAGCTGGGAGCGGACGCCTTACGTTCGAAGGTGGGCCTCCATGTCGGCGGGTACGTGCAAGATATTCTTGACGAGCTGGTGAACCCTTTTCAGTTGGATATCACGATAATTGAGCATGGCGGTCTGGTTCAGCGCTTGGTGCATCGCCTTTCGATGCTTTCGCCACGATGGCCCGTATGGGATGAACCCCACGTTGAACTCCCATCCCATTCTAAGCACCAATCAGTTCCCAGGATGACGAACCCATCTCACGAGCAGCTCACAAAGTGACCATGGGAACTTGCGGTCGATCTGAATAGTTCTGGGACCGCTTATCCAGCAGGTCCTTGGCAACCTTTTCAGAGTTGATGACCAGAATCTTTTGGCCAAAGATCTCGAGGTATAAAAGATCACCTTGTGTGCTCGTGAACGGCGAGACCTCATCACTGGAAGAAAGCGGGCACCTACCATATTTCTTGCTCCATTCGGCATACGTCAACCATTGTGCCCCTAGGTCCTTGATTCCAAACAAGTTTCCAACGATCGGAAACCGGGGAGGACCAGGGGGTAGCGGCAAGCCTGCTGGATTGTCTCTCCTTTTCTTGATGAAATTCCTCGCTGAGACCAAAGCTAGGATTAATATCGGGACTGCTGTGGTGAGATGGAACATGTTATCGAGCAGGAGTGGCCTGGAACCAAGGCGACACCATGGCAGCCTGGGGTCTATATAGCGAGAACATATGACGAGAGAAGACTGGGTATCGTTCACCATTCGTGTCCATGTCTCAGCTTGCCGAGGTCATTGTGCTGGATCGGAGGTGAGACATTAAACCCGCGCTTGCGTTACGTTACACCGTCCCGTCCCGTGTCCAAAAGGTAACACGAAGAGTAACAGGATGTGTCATACGATGAGACATCCAGGATGCAGCGAACAATACATAAACATCGATAACGATACTATACAATGATGCAGGTGAGCTATACAACCGTCTAAGACACTGTCAAGTATGGGACTACACCGCAGAAACCAGCACGCCACTGTACACCCTTTTAGTAAAGCGATCGCCGTCATCCCCCGAGCGCCGGCGCTTGCGTCCATTGAAGGTTTGGGGAAGAATGAAATACCGCTCGATTGGGGGTCTCTTGGACTTTGGCAGGCTTGGGTGGGTGGAGAAGGCACCGGATGTAGGACTGGTTGGGTTGGAGTGGACAAGTGACTCAATTGTCATGGCTGGGGAGCCAGGATCCTTGAATCTCTTTTTGTACTAGATTGCGTAAGTCACTATCAGACCTCATTCAAGGCAAGGAATGACAACTTACGGTTTCTAGCTCCGGTTTTCCCCGCCACTTCGCGACAGCCTCACAGAAACGAACCGCAGCTCGTTCAACAGGTTCGGCGGGGTAGTGCCACGCCAAATCTTCCATGTGCGTCGAGAGATCGGGGGTCAGCGATGGAATGGCGTAGAACTAAGGTTCAAATTATCAATCTGACTGGGCAAACCGTGTCGAAGCTAGAAATACTTACCCTCCGCAATCGTTCCTTCATTTCAGCCGCAAATTCAACCTCTGCACATTCCCTGCGTGGGGTGACGCCACTAGCCATGGCGCTTAATGATGGAAACATGATTTGTGCTGCTTCTGTTAATGTAGGAAGATCATCCGGATCAAACCACCCGAATATCGAGTCGACCTCGTCTTCGTCGCTGTGGGATGGATCGTCTGACATCCCCAGTCCGACCGAAAGTAGACAGGAAGCGGCGTCAGGTCCCCTCCAACCACCAGTGAGGTACCCTTCCAAAGCAGCTCGAGTAAGAAGTCCCGCAAACAGCATGTACCAATCTCTGGATGGCCGCATGGGACTCGCTTCGATCTCCGATTGCGCTTTGCGAGTGTGCATCGGGGACTGTGGGAACACCGGAGATGAAGGAGGTATCCCGTCAGTTCTTTCTGCCTGGAAATCGCGTTCATACTCGTCATCCACAAGTTCCTGGCCAAGCTCCATCGCGACAAGTGCTGACAAGCGTAGAAATCGAGGAATCAGTTCTGAGAGGCGTGTATTTCCGGCGCCTGAACCCGCATAGGGGACGTCTTCTGCATCCTGTTGAAACCACTTGGACTTCCTGCGCAACACGCTACCGTTGATCCCGGGATGAGCAAGCCCGGAACCGATACCACTACCATCCTGCCAACCAGTGATACCACCGCCACTACCGCCCATGCTCTTCCCTGACCCGATTTTGGGAGGGCGTGAAGTCGTCTCACCTCCCCACGCGCCAACTCTTCCCTTTGCTGGTCCACCTGGTGCTTTCATAAGTTGTCTCGCCTCAACACAGATCTCGCATCCAGTATGCAGGTGCCTTGGGCAACGCAAAGTAGGTGGGGAGTTTGCTGTTGCGGGGTCTGCGCCATCCATATACAAGGTACGAACTCTGTCGTTCCAAGTAGCTTGAGATCCCGGTTGCTTCGGTAACCGGTCAGTTTTCTGTAAGAGCGCAAGACGAATGGCAACGTACAACAAGCCGTTGCCCTTGTACACCGGAAACGGGCATTGTCAAAGGAAATGCGTATTGTTGCCCCCCGGAGGCTCCAGAAATGGATGCAAGCAGCATGAGCGATGGTGGGAGCACGCCGGTAGCTCCTCCGGACGACTGACTTGTGCTGATAGAAGGATGCGGCGACAGATTCTGGAGCACGGGGGAACCGTTTGGGGACACAGACTCTGCAGATCCTCTTTCTGAAAAAGTGTTGGAAACGACGATCGGGGGTGGGTGGTGGTGATGTCGATATGGCGCTATGGGTGCTTGACGAGCGAATAGATCATTGATGACGGTACCAAGAGCAAGACGGAGACGGACTCCGTTTGGCAACGTATGTGGGTGGGACGCTTTTGGTGGTGGTTGAGACCCACGGCGCTTGGGCGAGCCTGGAGGAGATTGCAATTCATCGCCAATGGGAGGAACGGGGTCCAGAGGTGGCGGCTGATCAAGCATGGAAGTGACGACCTTTTCAAGGGCAATAGCGCGCAGTCTGAGACTCCTTGCCAGAGCGAAATCTTGTTTCTGCATTCTGCTGTCCTCGTCGTCGTGATGGGTGTCTCCATGCCCCGCCGCTCTAGATTTCAGTTGATCGATGTCCTCGCCGTCACTTGATACCTCGTCTTCTTCGTCGTACTGCTCCGGTCGTTCTCGGAAACGAAAATGGGATGAGGAAGGACCACCGGAGCGGTCTGTCATGCCGAGTTCTGCACGCGCCTGGGCAAATCTTGTGCGCGCGTGTACCCAGAGCATATGATCGATGATGAGCGTCCTCGTGGATTTTTCGCGAGGCGGAATGGAGTGCAAATGGTGAGCATGCTTGTGCGCGGGTGGTTTGAATGAACTTGGGGCAGCTGGTGCAGACGGTGACGGCTGTGCCTGTGGACCCCTTGGCGCAGGCTGTGCTGGTGGGAAGACTGGAAAGTGGGCTGGGGTTGGAAAGACGGGGAGGTGGAGAGAGGCGTAGGACATGGACTTGCGCAGCTCCTCTTCCGGTTTATCTTCGTGTAGCTGCGACCCTCTCAACTTGGAGGACAACCGATGACACTTGGAGATGTTCTCGAAAAGTGACTATTCGGGATACGCGAATATGAACAGGACCCAAGTTGTAGCCGAGACGTGAGCTATAACGTAGCGTCTATCACTGCGGAAATGGAAAAGTACCAAGGGTACACCAACCTCTGGTGAACTGTATGACCCGCACAATCCAAATCAGGTAACCATAATCTGACCAGACACACGATAGATTACGACGGCCACTGATTTCGGACACATGCATTCAACGTGTTGAAAAAGTACATCCAATGTCTCGCTAATCAAATGTCTTCCCACCAGGAACGAAGAAGATAAGAGAAGGGTGGGCGATCAAACAAGGTTCGCAAAGTGAACACGAGGTTGATACCCAAAATCGAAAATAGAATATACGTTTCGCAAGAAGACATCCCCAACGATCGTAAACCCTGCAAACACGAGTGAACTTCAAACTGCGGCAGTACACATCGAAAGGAACATACCAAGATCAAATATACCTAGGCCAGCAACGCAATCCGCCGATCCAGGCGCAGCAGGACCGAAATTCCATGTTTCAGGAGCCACCGAAAACTCTCTCCCTTCAAATGTGAGTGTCGGTGCCGTCGAATTGATGATCTTGCATGGAACTGCAGGATGTCTGATGAAATGATTCCACGGAGATATATAGAAGCGACGCACCGGTACATACGTTGGGCCCGCATTCTGCACCGGGAATATCTGAGAAGTAGTTGTTTGCGATGGCTTCGTCCGTCAGGATAAGCGTGGTGCCGGTATCAATGATTGCGGGTATATTGGTGCTCCCAAAAACTTGGTGGCCGAGACGACTGAGCGCTCCCAACACAACTTGCCAGTAGCCTTCCTGTGTCACTGGGACAGACACGCGTGTGTCGTCCTTGAATGCAGCGTAGTCCGCGTCACCAATGATCAATTCGCTTTCTCCAGCCTTGGTGGAGAACTTGAAGCTGAAGAACGGTAGAGGTAGTTGACGGCTTTCATTCAAGTTCTGCATCAGCGTTCGTGCTTGAAGGGTTGAGATATTCTCGAATCCTAAGCCGGCGATACCGTCTGGGGAGAAATAACTGGCCCAAAATGCCGGTGACGTCGAGTATGCACTAGCAAGCCTTTGATTCGTGACCTAGTGGTTTAAGTTTGTCAACGTCCGAACACCAATAAACAATGTCTACCTGGTATGTAGCAACGCCAACTCTGTCTTCGTACTGAAATCCGGCGGCATCCCCCGAGCCGTATGCCACGAGAAAGGGACGGACCATGTTCTTGGATGTGCTCGACTGAGAGGGGTCGTACATGTGATGTCCTGTACAGCTGACCAGGCAGCGTTTGTCGGGCACGACTAAACGAAAAAGATAAACCCAACCTTGCTGGTTCAAGAAGGAAGACACTCACCTAGGTCAGAGCTACCCGTGTCGAAGTCCACTTATCGAAGGTGAAGAGATCAGGAAGACGATCCAGATGCAATGGACGATGTCTCACTTGTGAAGTACTGAGGTGGCGTTCCGATTGAGAGGGCACCGTACCACAGATCTGCCTCTTGATTGCCAAGATCAACGGTTCCACTGCTTATGCGTTTTGATGGGCCGGCCGACGAGGATCTCGACCGCGTATCGAGTGGATGGCGCGATCCCGTATTACGCTCGTATGCCGCCAAGGTATTCGCGTACTTCCTGAACATTGCCCGAGCAGTTGAGCAAAGGGAATAACGACGGAATAGAAAACACACTCGTGAGCGTAGCTGATGAGGTTTGCAACTCTTTCTGCGCCTAAGAACCGTTCGTTCGTGGCCGACCGGACCGACATGGGGTCCCCTGCGTTGCGCGAGTGGCGCTGTAAAGGGACCCGGAGGGCTCGGTTTGAGATGGCAGGTATCGCACCCGCAAGCATTGCAAGCGACAGGACGGCCCAGAGACACGGAGCAGACTTCATCTCGGGAATGAATGATGAATCGATGATGGACTGAACGTACTTGGAGAAGCAACACAACACGGTTTATATACCTAACGGATGGGTGTGAGGCTGACAGACACTGTTCCGCCACCATGGCGGCAGGCAGTGTAGGAAGAGGTTACCCTCTGAGTGTCTGTAATGTCAGTCTATGAGCCCAGCGGCTTAGCACAGATTCCGTTGAATGACACCCAACGAGAACCGTTGCATAGCGAACAGGCAACTTGAAATCGCCAAAAGATAAGCATCATGCAACTCCGGAGCTGTCACGCAACGAGAAACAACTCCGGCCGCTGCATTGCAAGTAAGACACTCGACACAGCGCGTGGGACCCACACTGGCATGCCCGTTCAAAGTATTTTGTAGTATAAGTACTACCATTGTGCAAGGTACGATTTTCCGGATCCGACGCCGACCGTAGCTTCTCGGCTCCCTCCGAGGCTGCTGGAGCCCTCGACCTTCGTGTAGGTACCATTTGGTGACACCTCCTGCAATCGGGGCACCAGTCAGCTCACAGTGTACTGGCCGGACTCCTAGTAGGGGGGGAGGAGCGTGCTTCTTGAGATTTCCATGCTCGCATACCTACCCATGGCCTAGGAAGAACTCGAGATCTCTCAGATCTGCAACACTCTACCACAGGCCATTTGGGAGCTGCCAGTGATCGGAAGACAGCTAGTAAAAAAGGAGATCCGGGGTCGCCGCTGCGCTAAAACTGCAGTGGTTCAAAACTGTGGACTACCTCGGCTAATGGCGGGTCAATCGGTCGAATGGCATGTGGGTGCTTCAAGTTGGACTCCGGATTGATGGACAGATGCAGCGGCTGTCGCGCAACCGGGTCAATGGTCACGCGTCACGAGACGTTGTGGAAGTAAGATACAACCTTGCGCATGCTCAAAATTCCAACGAAAAGCGAAAAGGACGATAGTCACTACAAGCCCACACGAGACCACTTGGATGATGGGGATCGACGTTATGACACGGTTATGTGGCGATCCCGAGGCAGTCGCATCAGCTCCGTCGTGCGCATCAGGGATGGTTACGAAGGAGTTCTATCCCCAGCAACACCACAGAATGAGTACCTTCCACTTATACAATGTTACTCTCCCCTTCGGAAAAGTCGAGTCCTTCTGTTCCCGTCTGCTGCACCTACGGTTGTCTCTTAGCACGCATCCATCAAGACCATGTCTTCTGCGCTTCAGTCTGCCAGTGCGCCGACTAGCCTTCAGCAGAATGACTATGTGACCCGTATGCTCATCCTCACTCATGGAAGATCAATATCGCAAGGGTTGCGACCTTATCGCAGTGGCTATCCTTACTGCCGTCGGAATGGCACACACGCCCCACCGTTATATGAAACGTTTTCTTCGCTGATAATGCGTATAGATAGAATATATCTGGGTCAGCAGACACCTGTTTGTCAAAGCGACACGTTCCTGAAAAGACCATAGACCAAACTTCCCTGGACTTGGGTGTCAACACTGTTCATTTTTGTGTGTATCGGACTTCACAGTGCATTGTCACGATTTGCAGCAAACTAAGCATTGTTATAGGCTCGTTATTGTGGCCTTTACGTTCTCGCGTGAGTCTATGGTTATTACAAGACATATGCTGAATCCTAAAAACTGGTTCATCAGAGTTTCTAAGTTGGGCATGTTTGGCACTTAAAGGTGACGATGATCGGACTGTGACCCCGCCCCAAGGGGGAAGTAGCTTCCTACCTGATCCTGCAGAGGTATGCTTCCTCAGACCCCGATGACTAACGAGCGTACTGAAGTGCGCACCCATAGACGTACGTATTCGTCCTACCCCTGTTGGGGCTTCCCAATACAACTGATGTCTACTAAACAGTTGTGAGCACACTTGGTACCCAAAGCTTTCCCTGTCTACCCTATTCGCGAATGCTTCCAAGGTAAAACAATCGTTGCCATCAGAGGATGGGCATTCTTTCTGTTTCTTGGAGCAGCCGATTGTGAGTTATCGTGTAGCTCACTTTCTGAAAAGTAAACTCTGATTGTGACTGCAGTTATGATGATCCTCCGCGTAGGGGCAATGTATAATCGATCGAGGTTAATCCTGGGCACTCCCCTTACATCGTTTTCCCTGGAGATCATCTCCCTCATCCTCACTGCTACCATCCAGAGCGATCCGAAGAATATGACGGGTATGTAGACGCTGGTTAAATAAATGGCACGCTATACTGACCTAGCTGTTCACTACCACCTCACTTATTGGCCATTGCAAAGCGGCCAGCATCCAGATACTTGACTTTTCAATTTGCGTGGTGGACCCTACCTCATCCATTTGGGTGAAAGTGACCTCCATTTTACAGATCACGCATGGTGCAGCGATGTGCATCCTCGCGATCGCCAAATTCGTGAGGGAGTCGCTTCAGATGTACCGCGTGACAGGGTAGTGGCAATTCAGTCAATATGTGAGCTTGCTCATCAAGAGGGCATCCTCTACTTCCTTGCGTACGTCCTGTCTCATCCTTTCCCTCGTGTCCTCCGCTGCTACCCAAGCTCGCAAACAGACCAATTACCAACCGAACTAACTTTCTGTTACAACGTCTTTCTGTTTAGCCTCATTAACGAATTGGGTGCCTCGGGAAAACTTACAACGGGAGGTTGGCGGCCGATAGTGTTCAGTGTCGTGGAATGCGTGCCCATGTTCGCTCTAACCCCTCGATTCATCATGAGCCTGCGGGAGTTGTACGCGCGTGATGTTCAGGGGTTCGGCTTGTCGTTATCCAGCCGCGGCGCTGGCGGGATGGCAATTGTGTTCGCGGATATTGAGCGGATCGAAGGGTTGGAGGACATCGAGGAGATACCGATGGACGTTGGGACGACTCAAGCAGTGTCGGTGGACATGGGCCAGTGTCCGTACTTCCCACCGTGATGGTCCTTTCACACGGTGGTTGACCTGCCCTTCCTGCCTCAAACTTTTTACAGTAGCATTATCGCTTCGGTCAGACAGAATAGTGACGAGTGGTCGAATTTGATCTAGTCAGTACGCAAGGGGATGCTTGCTCGCGCGGATGGCTTCTCTTTATGCTTCTCGGGATTCAGTTCGTCTGAAGGTGTGAACAAGCATCGTTTCAGTTTGAACTCTAAGGCGCGGCTGAAGATGCTTCGTAACTGTCCCTCTCGAGTGCAACTCTAATTGTTCCTTTGATTACCACCCAAAACGATAAGATTGCTACCCCGATGAAGTTCATGGAAATCACCGTGCGAACGCAGTACCAAAGTTGGTGGCAAGCGATAACGATAACTTAAGCACCGCGATGGCACCTGGATTGAACGCTCAGCGCTCAGCGCTGATCTTGGACCCCCAGTATTGAAGGGATGGTGCCAGCTCGAAGATGGTAGTGATTGTCTTCGCACTGGGTTCTGTGAAGTTCTTGGATCATGCCAGTATACAGACACGATTTCCGAGTGGTGCCAGCTGTTGCAGGTGAGTACGTTCCTGATAACATGTTGTGATGGAACTTGCCTCTGGTTTGCCTCTAAACAGATAAGAAGGTACCTAAAAAGCAATTTCCTTTGGTACATAATATTTTCGTCGACTCATCACGGTTTTTGTCCCGTAGCTGTCTGCAAGTTACCCCGAGGATTCCGTCCCATTTAAAACACTACAATGAATAACGAATAGTACCTCCGGCTTCTTATCAAGGAGATTAGCGGTAAAGACGATGCAGGTTACTACCCCGTTTCATTTAATGATATCAATTCGCGTGATGACGGTCGCCACTTTGGCGCTACCACCGAGAACTTTAACGGCATGACGCTCGTTCATGGTACAGGGTATACCTGGTCAGGAATGGCTAGCCTATAGGTCAAGTCCGCCGTGCATGCTCGTAGTTGCTGAATGAATTATGTCCTTTTGCCAGGTCAACTATTGTGTCATACCGACAACGCTTCCCCATCCTAGTTGCAACATTGCTATCGCCGAATGCGAATTTGTCTACAGTGATTCCAAACTCGAGTTTCATCATCCCTACATCGGGTCTTATCATGGACCTCAACAGAGTTTATGCCAGCAGAATTTGCTCAAACACATCCTTACCTAGATGGGATGGGAATCGTACGCTTGTCGTATTCACTCTTGGTACGACTAACGAGACTCTCCATGTCCCCAACCTCGATCAAATAGGAACGATCATCGGCGCTTCGGGTGACCGGAACACATACTACAACACTTCGGTGAACGATCGTTGGATACTCGAGTTCGAATTTATGCCAATTTAAACATCGGCCCTCGAGAATTCCCTCGCCCACCCTATCGTCACTGCACTGAATGCCACCCTTCGTCTTCCAAGTGTCCAGCGATGGAGGACGCGAAAGAGACGGTTATCATGATGTCCAACGGCGGAAGTGCAACCCTTGCTTCCGAAAGCGCGAGCACTTGACACAATCTCTGCTATTGACTCGGTGAGCACCATCCTGGACAGCCCCCATCCTCATCAAACAATTTTACATTAAAACCAAGACTGGTCGAATGAGTACTGGTCTGCCGGTGCTCCCCTGGTTGCAAGTGGGACCTACATGCACCGTCTTGCAACAAAATCTCATCACCAAATGTCCTAGAACACACAAAACCGCATCAACACCCTCTTCCCTGCCGCATATTCTTTCCGTTACCATCAACGTCTCCGAATTTATCGCGTGCGACCTCTCGACGCGACCGACGTTCTTTGGCTGTGATTCCAGCACGCGGGAAGCACCACTCGCCATTTAGATCGCCAACGGCGGTTCACCACACAACGGCGAACCGTCGTTGCTCAACCAATAGCCGAAGTAACGTTTCCCTCGCCGAGCTCCAGACCATCCTCGGCCAATCCTACCTCATCGGCACGCAGGGATACCCCACCAGCGCCACTGGCAGCGGCTCCACGGACTCGGAATGCCCTACCTGCTTCGCATGCGCCGTTGTCGACCGCGCCCGCAGCCGGACGGGCGTCGCGCCGAGTGGACTGTGGCATCTGCGCGACGTGTTTAGTATCGTTGGAACGGCTCGATAGATGGGTTGGAGGCGACGAGCACAAGCGGTGCGGGTGGGGTGCGAGCTGTGAATCATTCGGCGGTGTTGGAGTTGGCGGTGCCAGCATTGTTGGCGCCTTTTGCTGGAATGATGTGGAGTGATTGTCGTCCTGTGCAAGTGCACGGTTTTTTCGGCTGTTTCAATTTTTTTTCCTCGATGGACTTGGAATGGGCACTGGTTTCTCTCAGCTTGATCAATGGATAGCATCGACAGCTGATTCCTGAACACCTCGACATTTTATAGGAAAAACGAACTATCAACAAAGTCTCCAATGATGTGGGCGTGACAAGGAGGTTAAAGTTTCATGTCACTAATAATAGTCTGATTACCATTTCCCCTCGACTTAGCTTCCATAAACAGAGTCTAGATGCTGCGAGCCGACCCCCCAGCAGCACTGGAAGTCGGCGACAACCAAAGGCCGTGCTGCAGTTGACTGGATCGAGTACCTTAGACAGGCCCCCGACTTGGACCTCCTATCGCAACAACCAACCACCGACTCTCTGAGCTTCGAGTCGCCGTCCAAAGACCGCCTTCACGCTCTCTCCGAGGCCGCCCATTCAACCAATTTCGTGATCTGCTTCTGGTGCCTTGTCGCTAACGTGTGCGAGAGTCTTCCCCCGGGCCGTTATCCATCTATCTATCCAAACTGGATCGAAAATCCCTTCGAATCTGTTGTCGGGCCGCAATCTTACTGGCACCAGGTACCACTGTCACGGCGACTTGGATCCGCACGAGTACTCCCGAGGCCTCCCAAGAACCCACATGGCGGCGGCACGCTCGGTGTCAAGTCACTGTCATTGTCGGCCATGATCGGCATGCGTGGAACATGGTCTGAGGGGCGATATTGACAATATGAACATTCGTGTCCGTGTGCTGAGGGCCCGCGATATCCCGTTCAAGTATAATGACCAGACTTTTTTTTATCGGCGTCGGTATCATGCCGAGTGACTGATGCTGGCGCACTCCACCCGCTCGCCCGGAGTCACACTACCGGCGACAACGTCGTTCCGTTACCTCCGCCGATGGTCAGCCAAGTCGGGACAACGCTCGTACCGCGACCTGCGAGCTTCTTTATTTTTATTCTTATCTCTATTTTCTTTGTTGGTTGTTTCTGAGGGTCTGCTCACATGCGTTCTTCCAAGTTCTATCAAAAAAAAACCCGGCATTCAATATTCAATAAAGTTTATCGTGTTCTGCAAGAAAGCACATTCACGTCGGCAAGCGTCAATCATACGATGACATCGCACCGGCATCGCCATAACCGGAGACCGACTTGGCCACACTCCACCGTATCGCCTTCCGACGTGATCGTCATCACTCATCATGACCTACTTATCACCGTATACTCAAACCAAGTACAGTACAACTATATCTCTTCGACAGAGATTTTTTCGTCCGAAACACACGCAAGACTCCGGTTCCCCATCGGGGTGTCGCCGTCATGGCGTTTGGCACCCCGCAGCCTGCCCATGGTGAATGAACGTTAATGAACCCCGACTCGGGCAACTTGACAAGAGAGACCGTCACTGTAAGAGATTCAGAGGCACAGCCTAGGATTCGAATCCCACCGAGTCTCCTCTTTCCATCGCAGGTACCGCAGTTCTCGGAGATCCGGGCACACTCGATTGGGAAAGAGGGGACCAGGTTCTGAATGCGGCCAAAAAAAAAAAAGTAATAATGTACAAGTTCACGCGTCCGAAACGTCGGGATACTACTCAGCATGTGTCATTCCCGCAGCCGTTTGCCCGCTGTGGTCGATGATGTGACAGCTGAAGCCTGACGTGGACGCACCGACCCATGGGGTTATATGGCTCGCTTTAACCACGAAAGAAAGATCGCAGTGTCTGTCGATCGCGACGTATGTAGAAGTCAAACCTTGCAAAGGGGCTGTTCGATGGAGGATGCAAAAAGGACGAGTGCGAGCCAGCTTCCGTCGACGGTGGGAAACCGGCTTCAACGCTCGACTGGATACCCGAGCCCATCTGAATCCGTCGCCGGTTCAATCTTTCCGTGTGCGATCTGAATCCTGTTGGTGAGACCACTCGACATCGACGACGTGCTGCAAGTGCATATCATACGCCGAGCGCGGAGTTCAAGTGCTCCGCGGGCCCACCCACTGTCCCAACGTCAACTATTAGACCTCGTCCCCGAATTGGTGCGGTCTTTGATCACCGGGGGAGATGTTGGTACCTGGCTTTGAACTTGCCATGCCCGTGTGTCAACTTCGCAACTTGCCGAACCGCGTACAAAGCAAGTTGCCGGATTCTCCACCAGACTAGGATTCACCTTCATGGCATCATGCTCGACCAGGCTCGACCCCGCATCCATTGCCTAGCCTAAGCAGTTTAAACCTCGAGCGCGTCGGACCTCGAACCATCCGTCACTGAGACCCTGGCCTGAAATCTGAACATATCGACTCATCTGACATCTCTGGGCATAACACCATTTGGATCGCACGCACCCTGGCATCATGAGGGCAGTGTCGAAACGCCCGTGGAGACGCGCAGCTACACTGCCTTTTTTTTTGCGAGCCCCACTGTTGGTACCAGGTATGTCACGTTCTTTTTTTTCACCAAGAGTACTGTATCGACGGCGCATGATGCATGATCGCCGATAGCACGTCCCTCTGTCGAATCGACGCCACCCGTCCCCTGGAATGCATGGGTGCCTGCGAATTCTGTCCGCTGCCCTCGAGTGACTCACACGACCGTGCCTCGGCCCCGTGTCATGTCATCTCGATCGAAAACGTCGAGGTCATCCGACGCTGTGGTATATGCGTCATGTAACCAACCCCGAGCCACGGCCAACACCCGCATTCGCCTCAACGATGAAGAAAAACTCGGAAGGGACTCGGTGGCAGTACCATCGTTCACCGTACAAGATTCAGAATCTCGAAGCACATCGAGGGGATATTTAATATTCAAGTACCTTGTATGTGTTTCAATGGTATTTAGTCATCTCTCGGACGGAACGCGCCATCGAGACACAGCCATGTACGAGGGCCAGATCCAGATGGATGGATCTCATTGATCAAAAGATCAAGCTAAGACCCGACAACGGTGTGAATCAGCTTCTTCTTCTCTTCTTTTCGGATGGCACTGCTCTTCAGCCCTGAGGATTAGACGCGGTTGGAACGCTCCCCGATCGAAACGCAAACCATCCTGGCCGAGTCATCCTGATGCCGACAAGGCGGTGCACAAGGGGTCCGTACGCGTCAGATTCATTTCTCTCCTCGCTGTTAATCAAGTAACCTTGGCTAATTCAATCGGACGTCGACGTCAGCATACGCACTTGCCGTAGGTTCCATACATGGGTCCTCGTGGAAGCCTCGAGGTCATGCCGTATGCCTGAGCCATTGAACGTGTATCAGAAATATATATATAATATTAATGATTTGCTTTCCTCCAAGTCGTTCGTTCCGGTTACATAAATATGTTGACTCACGTCCACCAATATCTACGATGAGCTACGCTACAAGAATCGGTCATAGGTAGAAAAAGAGTAACAAATAATAAAGATGAGGAGAGCAGTGCACACACGAGAATATACGAAGGGCGAGCAGATGGTGGATCGTGCAATCAATATCAGCGTAAATGACGGGAGTGATGCGGATAGGAATGAAGGGAAAACGAGATGAAAGCAGAAACCGCAAGGCGTCCCGAGTATATGGTAATCAACAGCAAAGCGAAGTCGAGGATACAGTGGTAAGATTATCTTGATGCGCATCAGATTATATGGGCATTGATGATGACTTGCGGCGAAAGAGACGCGAGCAGTATTAGACCATGACACTCATTCCAGGCCATGCCTTATCTTCAGTCTTGGGAACCAACTTTTCCGACTCCTTGGGAGCATCTACAATGCGCTGGCACTCGGCGCCACCTTCAGAGCGTACTGGGTAGAGATAGACGATTAGTCGTTGTCATGGATCGAGCAAAAATACTCACAATGTCGGTTCAGAGCATCCATGCGAGCAAACGTCTTGTTGCACCCCTCGCAAGTGAAGGGGCGGTAATTGGAATGCAACTGTTCGTGGCGTTTGCAGTCATGCTGTCGGGCGAAGCCCTTGCCACAGCCGGGCCACTTGCACTGGAATGGGCGTTCCTCGTTGTGGGACCTCATATGACCTAATAAACTGGTTAGCATATGAGGTAAAGCAGCACGTTGAATTGAACAGCGCACCCTTCAGGTTGAAGCTTCTTGTGAACGTACTACCACAGCCTGGCACAGGACACACGAAGTTGGCATCTTGCTTCCTGCGACGATGACTTGCACCAGCTGTACGTTCACTCGTCACCGTCTGCTTTGAGACGGTGACCAGAGCAGTGTTGTTGGGTGGGGGAGGATCTGAGCGGAGCATCGAGGGTTGTCTGCCCGTGAGTGCAACGTTTGGAAGGTCTTCGTAACGGACACGTGGACTCGCGGACGGGCTGGGGTACGGACTCGGACGGTTGGAAGATAACGCGCTCCAGGTCCCATCCGCACCACCACGGGATCCAGAGGAGGCTCTACGATTGTGGCCGCGAATGGAAGGTACTGTCTCCTGTGGGTACAGGAACTGGCGATTGATGAACTCCTGCTGAGAAGAAGGGGGATAGAGTAGGGAAGAGGTCATATCTTCTGAGCGTGAGAGGCGATTATGGCCTGGACGACCGCTGTCAGACCTGGCTCGACGAAGACCAACAGCGACGGGGTCGCCGGGTGAGAGGTAGGCTGAGAGGCTGTTACCTGAGGCGGGGTTAAAGTTAAACTGAGAGAGGCTGGCGTTCGAGAGATTGAACGACGATTGGGTGGGACCAGCGCTGGAGGAGTGTTGTTGCTGTTGCTGTTGG
Organism: Xerocomellus intermedius; assembly: GCA_038090955.1. Classification (NCBI taxonomy): domain Eukaryota; kingdom Fungi; phylum Basidiomycota; class Agaricomycetes; order Boletales; family Boletaceae; genus Xerocomellus; species Xerocomellus intermedius. The sequence goes on from JBBPNP010000017.1 coordinate 101,278, forward strand.
GGATGGACTTCGTTGAGGCTGACGGTGGGGGCAGAGTCGTCGAGAGCAGAACCTTCAAGTGCGTTAAGTTGGTCTTGAGTCATAAGAGAGGAGTTCCAGAACTGGGGACGAAACGATGAAGCGGTGTCAGACTTGCTGCGCGTACGAGGGGGGATGTTTGGAAAGAGGAAGTTGGTATTTGTACCATCGGGATGTACTTGGGGACCAAGAGTGGACAGCCCCCTATGGGAAGTGTGGCTGTGGGTAAAAAGCTGTGTAGCCTGTAATGGTACCCCGAGAGATTGGGAGACCTCGGTCTGTTGAATTTGTTGTTGATCCCATGGGGGTGTTGATGCTTGTTGCTGTGGTCCGTTTTGCGATGAACCTGTTACGGAAGACAAAAATGGTAAGAATGGAATTTCCGGAAATAAACGTGATGAAATCAATGAACTCGCCTTGATGGAGGGTTTCCAGGGTAGATTGGAAAGGAACGGCTTGTGAAGCCGCTCCGCCACCACTTACGGGAGTAGCGGGGACGATGTGAAGTTGGGGACCGCTCGAGACGAAACCACCATCGCCCTCTGGGGCATTAATCATGGGGGTTTCCTGGGGGAATAACGAAGGGCTACTGTCCGGAATGAGAAGCTGCGGGGGGGACTGGGCTTTTCGTGGGGGAGATAGGGTTCTTTCGCCTGGTAGCTGATTGTGCCGCCAGTTAGGGGACTCGAAACGCAAGTTTTCAAAGTTGTGGGCGACATCGAGATGAGGGGACGAATGGGGGAGGATCTGCGGATTTGACGAGACGGAAGAGGCGCGACTGCGGGGACGGGCTTCGCCATTGCTGGAAGGGGAGCTGTGATCGTAGGAGCGGGGGGAGTGCTGGTCCATCGGTGCAGGGGTGACGGATACGGCTACGTGGGGGCCATGGTGATCGAGGCCGGTCATGAACTCGTTGTCAAAGACGAGGAGACCGGACGAGTTTGGGATGTCGTACTCGGAGGGATCATAGTCTTCGCGGACGGCGAGACCGTCTAGACTGTCGCCAAGGAGGGTAAAGCTATCGGGACCGTCTGGGTCGTAGCTGAGGTCAGAGTGTCCCGAGTAGGGTGAGTTCTGGTATGATCCATTGTAGGAGGGTGTGTGGGGGAACGGTGTGGACTGGAGATGGCCGAACTCGTAGGTGTCGAAGGGGGAGGATGCGCCGATGTGGATTGGCTTGTTCGACGGGCTTGGGGAGTGGTAGTCCAAGTCGCGATAGTGGGATGGATCTGACTGGAGGAGGGCCATGCTGGGATATCGATCGATGGCGGGAAGGAGAGGCAAAGGGGAGGCTTGGCGCGCGGGGGGGAGAAAGGCCGGGTGAGAACTTGGTGTGCCTTGCACTTGCTTTTTATTCAACCTCCGCCACCGTCTCTCCGACGGTCCCCTCCACCCAACAATTAATGTTTGGACTGGCCCGCGCGTGCCTCGGCAGACAGACAGACTCGTCCGTTCGTTCACCCGCGCCGTTCATACATGTCTCCTCCCCTTCCCGTGTGTGCCGTGCGCGTGCCATTTCTTTTCATCAGCATATTACCAACCTGCCATCTCATCACGGCTCTTCCCGGCCAGCCATCTTTACAGCAGCCACCCTTGTCGACTCCAGAATCTTTCTTTCGTCTTGACAGTTCGGTAATCATTTAAATCAATCACATGACCGCCCAATCTCAGCGCCCGTCCAACGAATCTCGCTTCCCATTCGTCCACTGGCTTTCGACATGTGCTACTCTCACGTACTTGATCTTCATAAATCAATCCTACGATCAGTTCGCTCTCCTCCGCGGAGGACATCCCGCTCTCTGCACGTGACAACGGCATCCCCGGACGGAAATGACTCTCAGTCATCCCCGACTCAGCTGCTGACGCAGACATCGCGCCCGAGATCATCTAAACACGTATCACCCAAATTCGGCGTTCGTCCTCCTCTGTGAACCCGCGAAACTGTTTTTCTGCCACCCAATGGATCGGGTGCATTTCCTTCCGATAGGGCGCCGAGCAGTTCGCCGCTGTCACCTCCGCGAATCGCTTGCCCCTTCCTCGATCGAATACTCCTCTCATTCTTGGTAAGACATCCACAACGAGCCATAGAAACCATTCCAGAGAAAAACTGGGCCAATGTTGATCGCAGCACTGCCCATCATTCCCTCTCCTAAGATCAAGATTGTCCTTCCTCAGATTTAGAATTAGGGGCCGCCCACACTGCTTTGTCGCGAGTGTTGATGTCAGTGCGACCCGGCGCGTTAATGAAAGCGGGCTGTGTTCACTCTCGCCTTTCCCTTGGCACATATGATACCCGGCCATGCACAGTCGCCATTTCTCCCGCGTGAGTGTCTCTGCTGTGCCTCGATCACTCCCTCCGCCCCATTCCGGGAATCCACGTACGGTGACGCTCACTTCCATGATGGTTGCACATCCCCTTGCTGCGGACAAGTCCGGGACACCCACGCCGTCTGGCCAGCAAACAAGGTTACAAACCCTGTTAGATCTCATTCCACGAGCTATACCGTAATTGGCTGTCGTGTATCGCAACGATCAAACCTGGAGTGATGGGCCACAGGATGGAAACAGACAACGAGTTCATTCGAGGTGGAGCCTCGCTCTCGCTCTCTCGTCTCCTGTCCACCCTGGTCTCAACAACATCCAGACACCCGTACTCGGGGACCGTGACAGGTGTTTGACGGGCGTGTGAACAAACGTGTGAGCACACGCCTAGACAGAGCAACCTTCAGATGGCGGCCTGGCGTCGTGTTTGGCGCCCGGATACATACATAGATCTCCCTCATCATCCTCCAACATCAAGCGCCAACGCTCGGATCGACCCTGAGAATGTAGCAGGGTTGCAAAGTTCTCCCTGGCGCTCACGCGCACGATTGGCATGATGGAGATGAAGATGAAAATAGATCCAATGCCACCAGCTGCGTCAAGATATACGTTCACTGACTGATCGTGTCTCTCGATCGGACAGCGCGCTGATTAGGATCCCTTGTATTCTCGAGCATCAAGATATCTCATCAGCGCAGCCTTGACACAGCGAATAGGCCAGACGCCATGTAGCGACGAGAGATTTTCAAGGACGATGCGTGCAAAGTTTGATCTGCTATCATGCGTGTCAAGTCCAGAGGTTGATATCGATGATTACATTCAGAGCTCGGCGGTGGAAACAACTCGCGTTCTACACGCCCAAACTAGGCCATGTTCACCAGGTTTGGACTCTACCCAAGTCATCTTGGTGAGACAGTCCCGCCGCACCTCGACTCTCGTGTGCCAATAGTTTGACCCTGCACTCTGAAGCCAGCACACGTTGGCACACCCACCTTCATCGCGTCGGAAACTCCCGTCATCACGCCACCGTAGTACATTGCAATCACTCGATACCCCCATTTAAAAAATCAAGGTTTGACGCCTCTTCGTGGCGACCACCTTAGACCCTGCACACTGCCAGACACATTTCCTGTGACCACCCCGGATCGTTCCTGAGCGTACCCCGTCCCCGCCGCCTCCTTTTTTCGGGGTCGTTCGTCATGATAGCGCGCACGCACGATCCTTTTTCCTGATATTCATTTCCATCTGTTTATGGATCACAGAGCAGAGCGCCTTGATCATGATGCCGATACACACAGCCAAGCGGGATTCGCCCACTGCTAGGCAGAGCCTGGCCCTCTCCAACGCTAGTACTCTTATGCGGTAAACCTTTTTATTCTCGTTTATCATTCTATTTTTTGACAGTGACACACGTATTGTCAATGGGATCACGTGACTGTTTGGATTGCCTGCAACACGTCATCCAATGTCGTTCACGCGTTCACGTCCGGACCTGGTCAGTCGCTATCACACAAAAACGGTGTACCCGTCCGTGAGGGCCACGGGCCGAAAGGCATGAAGCACGCTGGCCACCAACGAACACGTCGGAAGCTTCGATGCGATGGGAACGCGCCATAGCAGACCATGCCCGTGTCAGCGTCCATATCTCAATGACCGTGCGAGGTCGTGTGCATGATCCACACTGATCGTGACGACAGCACTTTTCGTATAACGGAACGGATACTGGTTACGACCCGTTCGGAGCCGGAGGTCGAGAAGCCGTCGGGCATTGAATCGGCCCGCGTGTGGCCGCATCGCGAGGGTCGAGCGCAACGATGCGATTTCAACTTGTTGGACTTTTGGGTTTGGGGTTCCGTGGCACGACGACGACGGCCGTTGAGTTGGCGCTCGACCGGGGGATCGTTTATCCGGCTCTTCACGCCCACATGTCGCCCAGACGCCGAACGCGGTTGGTCTCGTCCCGCAATCATCGTGTCCGGATTGCACGTATCGCATGGTCGGGATATGCGCGCTTGAAATGGCTCGCGGGTTCATTCCATTGTCATCGTGGGCGTTGGACGGAGCGTGGGCCAGACGGAGGAAGGGCGTCCTGGTTCCTTATGTAGGACATGATCGCCCTTTCTGGTGTTGAAAATATTGGAATATTGGGTGTCATATGCACTTGGATTGCGTACACGAATGGTGCGCTGGGTGCAGGCGTCACCAACATCCCTATCGGATTTGCCAGTGGTTGGGGCACGCATCATGGTGCTAGCGGCCAATCGTCTGTCGAACGAAGAATCCACAAGGACAAAACAGATTCTATCCTTGAAGCAGAGCGCTCAATATAGCGCTCAATGATCGAATATGACTAGTTTAAATTACAAAGAGTATTCCCCCTGTACGTATGTAAACCTATGCAAATCCATGCCACGCCGTCGTCGATGAAGGCGGTGATGATTCAGATGCAGATGAAAGGATTCAAGCACCGCCCTGCACAACGCATCACTTGTACATACTTTACGCGATTTCTGATTGGTGGGGAGGGAGTGAAGGAGCGCAAGTAAACCCTGCCGAAAGCCCTGAACGAACCGAACGTGTGGATTATGAATTACGATGATGGGGTCCTGTTCCATTTTCCCCATCCCCTGCCATATGTGGCGCGTCCGACCGAGGAAATGAAGGAGAAAGAAAGAACAAAAGTGTTGGTTGTCCGTTCCTGAAGATTTGAAAAAAGTACCGACCTTGCAACGAAGCTAGTCCAAGCACGTTCTGAATCTGGATCCGATATCCACGTACTCGTATGCATCATCGTCCGGTGGAAGTAGTAGGAACGGCGGTACTTGGACACAGATTCCGACGTTGATCGATATCGATCAGTCATCTCCCGCGCCCCTCTCTCTCCTCCCCATCCCCGCCAGGTGCGTTCCACATGCCTCTACCCTCGAAATGGGATGTGCGGTACGTGATCGGATGGATACTACATAGGCTTGATCGCGCCCATGTGCGGCTCCACATGCATGCATTAACATTGCTTACAACATAGTAGCCGCCCATAACCATAACCTTTTTACATGCTCGCGTCGTGAAACGACCAAAAAAAAAAAAAAAAGCTCGAAATGAACTGGGATCCCCGCTTGCACCCTTTCCACTTTGGCCTGAGATCGGGCGAGGAATCGTTCGAGTGCGTTGGCAGACGTTTTTTCCGATAAGTTCATTCAACATCTCGACTAACATTCATGACGTACGTACGTCGTTCCTACGGCATGGTGCACGTTCGCTGCAGGTCCAGTGTATGCTCGGACTGTATACCGTCGAGGTGCGATCGGGCATCACGCCCAAGATCCGCATGCACCACTCGCTCGCGCCCAGTCCCTTGACGGGCTTGATCCCGTTGCTATGCACGCCCGCGCGAGAAAGCAGTGGCAAGAAGCTGGCTGGAGCTGGCCATAATTGAACGGTGATTGACGTGCTAAAGCCCGCGAAACGACGGGCGTGCCTGGGCGCCATGATAGTACTAAGTACCAAGCCGTCATCGGACCATGGGTATGGGTTCCACACGAGAGAAAACGGCCCATACTTACCAAGTTTGTAAAGTGCCAACACCACGTAATTGACAGGGGCGTGGGCATCGGTTCCCCCGTGGTTGGTCTGCACGTTCGAATCACGGAGCGATGAACGGACAGGCACATATGGGCCCATGTCCCACTCGCGCAGGGAGCGACACCCTTTTCTATTACTATTAATAATTTTGTCGTCAGTACTCCACGCAATCTGCTCAGGCCCAGAAGCAAAGACAAAAGGAAGGTGGCCTAAGGTGGCTCGGGAACCTGTGACCATCAGATACGGTGCCTGTCCAAAGGTACGATAGGCACGGAGAACCTCTTTCAGTAAATAATGTATGTGTGTACCTATTGACGACGCCGACCCAACTTGGTACACATCGGCGCTCTCAGTTTCGGATCTTTGCAGCCAACAGCAAGTAATCGTGGAGGGGATCGTTCTTCCCTCACCTCACATTTTATTTTATTTTTTCGAGTAGACTTGGCCGACGTGCCCAAAGCACGATTTCGTTTGATGATTTTTTTGGGGGGCCACTTGGTATGACTAGTCAAGGATCTTGCGCGTGTTGACGAAGAACCAGTTTCGACCCCCTCTCGTCACATCCTGTCGTTATGGCTGCGCAGTGATCGTAGTACATCGATGTCCAGGACAAGACATTGACATTTGGGGTGGCCGTTATTCGATTCGCCACATTCTTGAAGCTTGACCTCCGTCCCGGTGGGATCGGGTCGGGTCGGGTCGGCGATTGTCGCGACGCCGACGCCGACGCGGAATTGAACATCGACCGCGACGCCCTGTGACCTACATACATGCCTTGCAATATGTGTGGAGGTGAGTTCGGAGCGTGCCAGCGTGCCCTGCGCCTACGAAATGGTGCGTGTGAAGAGTCTACAGTCATCCACGACGAAAAAAAGGGGGGGACGGTACAAGACAAGCTAGCGTGAAATAACCAAATTAGGCGTTGTCGACTCAGCAGCATGCAAGCCGAAGCGGTTCAGGAACAGAACGACGCGTCGCACATGGTGTAGGGCGTAAGTATGGCGGTACTGAGCATGCCGGCGCCACAAAGAAATGTAATTGTGAATTGCAAATGGTGAATACTCGCGACGACGTTGCGCAGGTTCGGACGCATCACTGGTACGGCGACGCAATGGATGCCTTGGATGGCCAGGTTTACGACGTGTCCTCAGGAACTTGAGTATCGTTGGCAACCTGGATGACACATCCCTGTTTCAAGAGAGGGAACCATCTTAGTATACCTCTCTCTGACTCGGTGTGGTCCTGGAGGGATTGTAATGACACGAAAGGATGCGTTTAAAGTCTATCTCGTAGGAGCAGTGGCGATTAGAGTTGCGGTTTCAGCTATTAGTATGAGCGCTTGTAAATGCTCCGGCGCTTTAGGAAATTTACATGAAAAGAGCATTACAGTGCCAGCTGAAGTTGAACATCGTCCGTGACATCGAAAAAAACCGTCGTCTTCCGAAGAAGAGCCGGTCGCATGACATCACTACGTCGATCCCGCCACCCGCACCCTTCTGATCTCATCACACCCCGACGCAGCTTTTAACCGCCACTTCAACCATCACCCGAATATCTGAATCCAACCCGCCGTCACGGCGACTGGGACTTGGTCCTTCTTGGCTGCCGTTTGTTCAAACTTGACGACGACGCGTATGCTTATGGACGGTCGTCTCGAGCTTGGCAGTTGGAATTTACTTAATAGTATTCGCCCTTGACGATGAACAAGCGAGGGACGCATCGGCAATATCGTGTTTCCCTTTTCCGACCAGCTCGGATGCGTAGCGCAAACGACGGACGAAACCTTGAACTCTCCCGGGCAAATATGACGCTCACGTCCGATTTGTGCCATGTGTGCGCCCATCTGGGGGGCATCTTATGAGTCTTGAATCGAAATACGATACGATACGATTCAGTGCATTTGCTTCGAAGCTCCGAGTCGTTCAGGACGCCGCGCAACGGGTCAACCCCGTCGATACACCGTTTCGAATACGAGGCTATGCGGTGAGTTCCGACGTCCGAGCGATAGCGTACCGTGACTACCAGCTGTCAGACTGTGCAGAACCAATACACCAAAGACTAGCGTACATAGTGTGCGCCCGGCGAACCCCCGAACAGGTGGACTCCGCGGTCCAAGGTATTCCTCGTGCTCGTGGTAATGCATGGTGCAGGGCGGCCATCTGAAATACTCGGCTTTCCGACGAACTACATATGTTCTCGGCTTGCATGTTTTCCAGTGCCCAACAATTAATGATAAATGAGCGACGATTGCGACATGGCATACTACACAAATTACGCGACAGCAAGGACAGGGCGAATACGACGAGTGAGCAGAAACAGCAGAAAAAGAAGAGACACAGAAAAAAGAACGAGTGGGTGATCGCAATCAAAGTATCCAACCCGACCTGCAGGCCATACATTATTAAAAGTAACATTTCGGATCCTAAATCTTCAAGCTATCGCCTCGAACGTGGTCGACACCCCGGAACGAAAGGGGTGTGGTGGGGCACGCCGCCTCCACACCTCGATCATCAAGAGGATGTGGCCACGACTTGCACCGCCTCGTCGTTCGCTTCCGCTCGTACTTCTTCCACTTCTGCACTGTTGGCCAGATTCGTGGCATGCACCCTCTTACATGACGCCTTGCTGTTCAAATGCCTCTTCAATGCGTCCGATCGCGTGTATGACTTCCCGCAAGCCAAACAATTATGTGAAGGGGCACGATGACGGAGGGATTGCTGATGTCTCTGGAGGTCGCCGGCGGAGGCACAGACTTGGGTACAGCCATCCATAAGACAAGGAAACGTTTTGGGTGGTTTGGGAGGAACAGGGGCGATGTTCGTTTGGGGTAAAAGCCGGGGAGAAGCGATGCCAGGTGATGCGATTCGGACCTGTTTCATTTGCAGAGCAGCAGCAGTGACAGATGAAACAGGTGGCCGCGACGACGTGGGCGTGTCGTTTCCAGGTGATGGTGAGATACGTGCGGGAGGAAGAGGCGAGGCACGTTTAGAGGAATTATCTTTGTCGGATTCCGTTGTATGATGCACAGCGATACTCTTGCGACATTGCCGCACAGGTGTATCATTGGCATGCCTCTTGGGCTTCTTAATGACCCTCTGGGGAAATGCGGTTTTCCCTCCTCTTCTACGTTTTCCCACGTGCTCGTCGTCAGATGACGGAGGACTGACAGGATCACCCCAGTCCGAACTGGAACTTGTACCATGGCTACCATCATTCGAGTCGTCAACGTTTATAGTGACATCCTTGTTGTTGACAATCATGACAGAAGGACGCTTGCGCGGAATTATCCACCGTGAACCAGGACCCGATTCAGAGGTGCGGGTGGTACTCCAGTTGTACCCGTCATCACTATTCATGTCGGTGTCTGTATCTGTATCTGTATCTGTGTCCGTATCCGTATCCGAGCTCGAATCGAAATCGGCATCATGAGGATTGGATTCGGACTCTGCTTGAGGTGCTTGTTGTGGAGGCTGTGGCATGGACGTGCAAGAAACAGTAACGGCGCCGTCGAGAGTACTGTCAGTGTCGTAATCGAAGAAGGTGCTGTCGTCCGACTCAAGAGAAGGTTCAGTTGATGTGACGTCGTTTGTAGCATTACGATGAGAATCCTCGAAGTCAGCGTGCGCGCCTGCCAAGAATCGTTTTGCCATTTCATCGAGCCACTCCCTAGACGGAGGTGGCGAGCTCGTATCGATAGGCGGTATGTAGGGGACGAGCGTGTTTACTTCGCTCGGTGTTACCCCAACTGCACCACGTCGGTCTTCGTACGAGGATCGACGGGGACGCCAGCCTGGTAAGTCGGGTGAGATCCCCATGTATTCCGGTGAATTCCCAGATAGTTTGGCAAGTGGACGAGGACGCTCACGTGGATTGAGGATCAGAGGGCGGGGGGTGGTCCAAGAGGGATCGACCATGTCTGGCGTGACCTGAAATCGATGATCATGGGCCCGCGCGACCGTGTCATGAAGCTATGATCGGAAAGCGTGTCATCGTCAGCGTTGAGGAGAGGAAGTGGGTACGTGCTCTAGCTGGGGGCTTAGAAGGAAGGAGACGCGGGGCCATGGATGCGTCAAAGTAGTTCTCCAGAGGGCGGTCGTATCCGACGCTGCCATCGGGAGCAGTGACAGGCCAAACATATTTGATGGGCCTCTCAGGTCGTGCTGGGAGCGCAGAGGTAGGAGTGGCAGCCTGTTTGAGGTTCATAAGGAGACGAGCGATGAGGAGTGACATGCGATGGAGAAGTAGCTCCTAGATTATATGGACACGACATGTGGACTGTGGACCAGGCAAGATCAGGGGAACAATGGCAAGGAATTCGTGAACAGTCCGCGTCGACGCTTTGACTGCAGTCCCCGCTTTGACCTTCCAGGATGGAAAGGCAAAGCAGGATAACGCGTATGACCAGTCCTGCACTGGTTTGAGACGAACAGAAGGATGGTCATGAGGCATGATCGAAACCTGCAGGTCAAAGGCACATGGACTCGTTGGCTGATTCTGGGGATTCGACTCAGAACTCGACGGGTAACCGTCTAAAGATGGAATGACAGCCACGTTGCACTACGACAATCTCCGCAACGATCTCCTGAGGATACGACGACGTGCCAGTCATCAAGTTAGCCGGGAATAGAGCGACAGGATCCCTCGTATCAGCTCATTTCCGAATCTGTTGGACAGACATTGCTAGGGGGTGTGACAGTCACACGTCAGAACAATGCCAGCGTGACGCGACGCGATTCTGTCAATAATAATTATTGTCGTCATACTGGCCACCTTTAAATTCGAGCATGGACCACGGTACAGACCAACCTTGGAACCCGATCTCTGGCAGGTCCAGCCATGTACACCTTCGCCCTTCTCCTCTCCCTCTTCCTCTCCCTCCACCGCGTGTCCGGACATGCTTGTGCGTACCATGTCTGCTCTTCCCATCGCTCTCCTCACATCAGACCCCCCAGCCATCTGGCAACCCTCCATGTGGGGATTCAATGTCACTGACAAAACGTTTGACTACGATAACCGCCCCGTTGTCCCCCTCGTAAATTTACCATTCGCGAAATGGTGGTTTCACGGCCACCTTGACTACCCACCTCACCCGGATGACGTCTTCGAGCTCCCTGCTGGCCAGAACGTCACCACCCAGATAGCCTGCAACAGAGGCGCTACAACCTACTATCTCGGCTCGGAGGGTGGTAATATCCAAGACCCAAACAACCCCAACGATGTCTGCCCTGGCTCTCCCACCTCGGAATACCACACGACCGGCCTAAGCGACGTCAAGGGCTGCGCGTTAGCCATTGCGTACAAGAGCAACGTCTCGGACGTCCAACCGGAGGACTTCACTGTTTTCAGCGTTAACCAGACCTGTGTTTGGGATCGATACACCAATTTCGGTGTCCCGGAAAAGATGCCCCCCTGTCCGAATAATATGTGCACTTGTGCCTTCTTTTGGATTCACTCGCCCGACAGTGGTTCAGAGCAGAGTGCGCATCGCTTTCCTAATCTGTATTCCTGATACATTCTCTTATCTACATTCACCCAGACTACATGAACGGATTCCAATGTCGTGTCACAAACTCCACTTCCAACGTCGGGCTTGCCACCCCCAAGGTTCCTCGTCGCTGTGGGGCAGACCCAGACTTCGGAAAGTTAAGCGCAGTCCCTGGCAACTGTACCTATGGTGCCAAGCAACCCTTCTATTGGTTCCAAGCTGAACGGAACAACGTAAGTGTCCCCTCCAAAATACCCTTGGTTTGGCTCACCTTCCTCCCGCAACGCAGATGTTTGAAGGCTACTATGCCCCTCCCTTTTACAACGATCTCTATAACTTCCTAGACGGCGCGCAGAGCGACATTTTTCAAGATTCGTACTCGAGTATCCCAACCCCTGGGCCCAATCAAACTGCCCTTCCCGTCCTTGCTACTCCTGGAGCTCCTGCTGGCAGCAGCACGACCCCAACACTCCCTACCTCGACTGCCCCAGTTAACGTGACGGCCCCATCTTCTACGCCGTCCGGTGCGACAGATCCACAATGGTTCGTATCTTTCCGTACCTTGTCGCAACGCCGGTGGGTTTGACTCATTTTTCATCCTCTAGTCCGAGCAAACGCAGCGCTAGCTCCTTTTCTCGTCGCCACGCACACGCCGAGCGGGAACCTGTATCTTCCTTTACACACAGAGCAACCGGCATGACCCGGCGCAGTCGAGCAGTCAACCCGGAGAAGAGATACGATCTCTGGAAACCCTTTTAAGTTCGATGCTTCTCCGGCCCGCACCCTCATTCTCTCATTATTGTTCTTTCATATACCCCCCTTATACCCCCCGGCTTTGCACGTTTTGGAGCCCTTATTGTGCGCCGACGCGTGTTTGGCTCATCCGGTATCTTTTTGTGCATGTGGATGGTTCGTTCGGGTTCGTCCCGCAAATTTTGAGCCCCGGTCACGCGTCGACGCGTGTTTTGGCTCGTCCAGTCTTTTCTGGGTTCGTTCCTGTGACTAGTTTCCCCACTAGGATCTCAAATAGAATGTGTTTCGAGCAAGCGTTGTAGCCTTGGATACCACCTTTATACCATGTACCCGTTTAGAGTGCACACCAATGAAGGCCTATTGTAGACCCATATAGACCCATATACACTATTTTCCAATGAGCGATCGAGGACGAAACTCAGATAATGAGCGGGTCGTCCACAGCTACAACGACGGCCGTCCGCTTCTCGGGCACATTCTCCTCGTCGTCCGACGCATCGTCTCCACCCTCCGCCCGCTTCTTCAATTCCTCGACGCTCATCGCGCGTCGCTTCCCAAGCACCCAACGCCCACCCGGCGCGTCCTGCACGAACCGCACCCAAAGCGGATCCCCCTCGAACAGCCACTTGACGTCCTCGAGCGGCACCCCCGTCGTCTCAGGCACCCCCGCCCACACCCACGCTGCCATCACTACGCCTGCGACCCCAAAGACGACATACGTCCCCCACGTGATCCGCGCCAACATCGTCGGCGTGATCTGCGCGATCACGTACGTGAGCAACCACGTCATGGCGGACGCGAGCGACATGACTGCCGGTCGGAGATGCCCGGGGGCAACCTCAGACCCGAGGACGAGCGGGGTGAAGCCCCAGCCGAGACAGAAGAAGACGCCGTAGAGGTAGATGGCGAGGATGGAGACGTAGGTGGCGGGCACGACTGTTGGTTGGGAATGGACGGCCACGTAGCCGCCGATCCAGAGCATCATCAGACCTTGGGCGAGGCCGCCGTAAATGAGCGTGCGTTTACGACCCCACGATTCGATGACGAATGCGAGCACGAGACAGGTTGTGACGAATTTGACGACGCCATAGATACCGGTAGCGAGTAGCGATGCCGTCGTACTCGAGATGCCAATAGAAGCGAATATTTGTGGGGAATAGTAGTTGATCGCGTTCGTCCCGGACCATTGTTGGAGGAAGGTGAGGAAGGGCGGGATGAAGCAACGCAGCGCGATGATCTTGTTCTCTCCCATCTTGCGGAACTGTGTGAAGAGGCTGAGTCTACGACGGCCCACAAAGTCTGCACGGATCTCAGAAAGAGTTAATAGGACTGCAGGCGAGGAAGGGTCGGTGCGCGCAATATAGGCTAGGGATTTTGCCGCATCTTCATAACGTTGTTTTTCGACCAGCCAACGAGGCGATTCTGGCTGGAAAAGCATGAAGAGGAAGAAGAAGACGCCCGGAATGACCTGAACGATGATAGGAAGGCGCCATTGTAATTGTCCAAAAGGGATCTGAATAGATGCGCCGTAGTTGACCCAGACTAGATCGGAGATATGTCAGATAGCCGGGCACCACGAGGGTAGTCAAAGATACTTGCAACTCAACATATTCCCCAGTCCGACGGCCACTTCGATGCTACCGGTACAACGTCCACGAATGGCCCGCGGTGCACATTCAGATACATAGGTCGGCACGAGAGCAGCCATCAGCCCGACGCCGAGGCCGCCAAAGAACCGACCAAAATAAAAGAGTTGAAGTCCAACGGCTGGCGTGCTACCGAGGCCCACGATTGACTGTATCACGCTCCCTATGAGGAATATGATAGCGGAAGCAAGCATGGACGGTTTCCTTCCATAGCGGTTTGCAAACCAGGTAGATATTATCGCTCCGAAGCTACAATTAGGAAACGAGTTAGTGTCCAGCGGGCTCTACAAGACAGAGGGGCGCCTACAATCCGCCCGCCTGGAGTACGGAGACGATGTTCCCGCTCAACGCGGCACGCGCAGCCGCCGACTCCTTATCAAGCCCGAAATACTGCTGGAACGAAGGGAGGGCGAGAACACCGCCAATCAAGCCAATGTCCCATCCGAAACAGACGTACCCAGTCGTCGCAGAGAAGGCAAGTAAGTAAGCGTTACGGTAGTGGAGAAGCTCGTCGAGCTCTTTCTTCAAGTTCATCGTCGGCCAGATTCGAGGATGGGTCGACGGGATGAAGGAACCTGGGGCGGGATGCGGATATTGGATGGGAAGCCAGTAATGGGATGGAACTTGTCGTGTGGGCTGTCTAATAAGGTGCGTCTCTTTGTCAATGCGATACCCTTGAAAATCGCGCCCCATACGTAAGAGAAGTGATGCGGCTATAGGAATGCTGTAATGGGATTAGTCTGGGCACGCTCACATGCAATGCAACACGTACGATGATCAAGCCATGGTCCAGTATAGTATGTACTGCAGTGCGCAGGCACCGTCGCAGCTAGCTCGGCGTACAAGTGCACATCGACCGGAGAACAACGTGAGTTAACCCGATAATGCAAACAGCCCCGAAATGATTGCACTAGACCATCCTTTCCGCGTGCGATACTAGTACGTTCCGGTACTAGACAGACCGGATTGACGAGTGTCTAAAACCAGAGCTTTCACGATAAAGCATACTGGTACTGATCCGATCGTTATAAAGCAGCAGTGGCGCAGCATTGACACTGCCACTGCCGTAGTGTAACAGCAACCATCAAGGTCCCAATTGTTTAATGGACAGATGTGCCTCCCTGACCTCGAACAAGTCATCATTCCAACGCTTTGAGTGGTGTACAAAATTATGTAGATGAGTACAAACAGCTACAATAATAGTAGCGCCTGAGCCAGTGAGGGGCATTACCGAAACGGGATGCGTGTCCCATGAAACGAAAAAGGGAAAGTGAAACCCCGTAAAAAGAAAAAAAAGGAATCAGCGCGTGTTCGAGTCTTCAGAGCCCATTTTTGCAGGTGGCCAGCTTCGAATTCGGTCAGAAGTAAGACGATGTCACAGTTGACTCATTATTTTACATGGCAATACTACATTCAAAAACGCGCAGAAAATCAACGACTAGATAACCATCAAACTATGTAACACTAACTCGACCCCGCAGGTCGCAAAGAAAAGGGAAGCGACGACGCCGGCCTGATAGGCTGCACCGGCTGCCACTCAAACGGCGACGGTTGCGTCTGAATCAGGCCACCCGGGCTCGCATTTTTCTTGAGTATGATCGGTTTTTGGTGGTGTTTGACCCCACCTCCGAGTCGGTTCCGTGACGGAGTGATATCGTGCGACTCAGGACTCCCAAACTCGGAGGGTGGCGGTGGCGGCGTCCAGCCCGGCAGCGACGAGGGGAAACTCATGAATCCACCATCGGGGGCTGCCATGTCTGGCGTCTTCACGCTCGGTTTGACCGCCGTCATTTTCTGCGGCGTCTGGAAAGACGTCGGAACAGGTGAAGCAGTGGCCGTCGTGTTCAGAAGCGGTTGGGTTCTGGAAGCTAACATTGCTTTCTTCAGCCTCTGCGCAGACCGTTCTGCGTTCAACGCCGCTGCCGTAGTGATGGCAACGTTCGGGGTTACGTTCAGAGGTCGCTTCAATGACGATACAGCGAGCTGATCCCGATTACCCACAACTCCCGAGATCTCCAGCTTCGTCATGCGATACCGTAGCTGAGATACCTCTTGCCTTTGTTGATCGATGGCGATGTCAATATTACGGAATGTGCGATTCACAGTATCCAGAGAGGGTGGCCTGTGATAGAGTTGAGAAAAAACGGTCGGTATGTCGGCTCAGGGGGGCACTTGCCTTATACTGGGTCTGCCTGTCCTGAGTTCGTTAATCCTCTTCTTCGAAGACTGCAAGTGATCTTCAAGCTTCTGTACACGATCCCTGATCGCCTAAGAGTCGGTCAGTAACAGTCAAATACCCATCGAATGCTTCAAACTTGCCCGTATGCTCTTCCGTAGCTGTGACTGGGTTTCTGAATATTCCGGAGCAAGCGTCCGGATTTTGAGCATCTTCGCAAACTCGGCATCCGTCTTAGCCTTGTTAAATCGTATGATCTCCTCCTTCCTCGTGTTTACTAGAAATCGTCAGGCCGAGTCGATAAGAGCAGCGTTCTGAAAACGTACCTTTCAGCATGTTGCTATCCAACTCCTTCATAGCTTTGCGCAATGACACCCGTTGCAACTTGAGTTCCTTGACATCCGCCTGGACGTCCGCCAGTACTCTCCCAAACTCCTCGATATCACCAAAGACCCACTTGAGGGGATCGCCAAGATCAGCCTTTTGACGGGTTACGCCGGAAGTCTTCTTAAGATCCCCTGTCTTCAAACAGGCCGCCGTCGCAAGCTGCTTGAGCTATAAGACAAACCAATATTAGATGAATGATTGCAGTGACAAGAGAAGGACCCACATTCTCCAATTCCTTGCCGAGAGTGGATAGAAGGAGAAGGCATTCTGCTTGCATCCCCTGCTCTGGCGTCGGTGACTTCGGTAATGGCGGCGTCGAGCTAGGACTGGGAACAATTGAAGGGATTGGGGACGCGAATGGCGAAGGTGAACTTGATAGCGGTATGGCTGGCCATGTCTTGCCACCGAATAGGCTGGGTTGCCCACCAAAAAGTGATTGCGCGGTTTTCGTCGTGGGCAGAGTGACTTCTGCAGGCTTCGGAGGCGTACCCCAAGCACTTGGCGTTGCAGTGCTCGGCGTGAATGAAGTGAAGCCAGTTGGGAGTGTGAACAGAGAGGCAGGAGGCCCAGGGGTAGTCGTTGGTGCGATAGACGTAGTCGCAACCTTCTCTGCAGGACCGAACAACGACGGCGCGGAAGCAGGGGTAGTCGCAGGTGAAAAAATCGAAGTCGCAGGCTTCTCTCCTGGAGCGGGGGACAGCGACAAGACTGGAGGCGTCCTTGGGCGAGACGAGTCGGCATCCGTGGGTTGTGCAGGTGGAGGGGGAGGGGGAGTCCATTGGCCAAAAGCTACTCTGGGTACAGCTGGTTGCACAACCATTGTGGGTGGTGCGGACTTTGAGACGGGCGGGGCTTTTTCCACCTCGCCCTCGAGGACGATGGGTGTACTCGCAAGTGGGGAGCTACGTATGGGACGGTTAATTGAACGAGGTGCTAGACCGAAAGGCGAAGTCGGTGGGGGAGAAGCCTTAAGTGTGGGCACCGGCATTTGCACTGGTGCTGAAGGAGTATCCTTAACGGGAGAGCCAGGGGGTGTTGTACCAAGATCTCTGACTGGGGACACCCGAGGAACGCCGGAAGGCGAAGGCGTCTGAGGTGGGGGTGAGACCGAGACAGTGATCTTGGGATGCTCCGCCTTGGGTGTCGTGGATGGTGACCTCGTAGATGCTGGCGTTGCAGGTAGGGGAATCTCCGTGGGCTCAGATTCACTCTGCACTTGTTCCTTTGTCTCTTCTTTGTCAGACGCCTCCGACGACGCGTCAGATCCTTTCTGCACTTGTTCCTCTCTCTCTTCTTCATCGGACGCCTCCGATGACGACGCCTCCGAATCTTCTTCCTCTTCTTCCTCAGACTCTGACTCGGATGGCACGTCGGACAAGAACGATTCTGCATCATCTTGCAACTCGGCCTCGCCAGCTACTCCTTCCTCAACAATTTCACCCTCTTCTTCAGCCGAAACTTTTACAAAGGACGAACTCGTCGAGGACGATATCGATTCCAATGATGGCTCTTGGATCAGAATCGTTTCTGCTGCTTTCTCCTTGGGTTCAACAGATACCCCGCTTGGTTTAGCCTCGACCGTCTCCGGCTCTTCTTGCTCAAGTTTGGGTGTTACCGGTGGCGTAGACGGTGGCTTGGGTGGCTCTTTAGCAGGTGTAGAGGAAGGCACGGTCGAGACAGGGGGTTGCGGCGGCGCCTGTGCTGGTTTCGTAGGTGTAGCTTCAGATGGCTCAACTCTTGGGGGCTTGTCTTCAGTGGAACGGAGGAGATCACTGAACGGTTTATTTCCACCTGACGACAACGCTGGAAAGCCGCCGCCACCGCTCGAGAACGCACTAAAGGCACCACCACTAGAAACGGGAGCCGATTGGGCGGCTTGGGCCGGTGCCGCAGCCACTGGTGGGAATGCACTCTTGAACGCTCCGCCAGGCATCGAGGACGACCCAAAAGTAGGCTGAGCAGAGCTTGCTCTCGGAGGCGTCGAGATTGGGGTACCCGGCGCCGCTGAAAGCGCAAAGACCGAAGAAGGCTTGGACTCAGATGGTTTGGGTGCAAAGAAAGGCGAATCCTTGGGTAATTCACCAAAAAAGCCAGAGGCAGGTGTGACGAACGCAGAAGGCGTCGTCTGTAAGTTGCTGAAGGCACCGGTAGAGGGACTGGGAGTGGAACTCGAAAAGGCGGACGTAGTCGTCACTTTTGGTTGAACTGGGACCGGAGATGGGGACCTGCTATCATCGTCTCTCGCGATAGAGTCTCGAGCCACGAATTGCGAAGCCATGGAGAAAGCCGGCGTAGTAGATGGCGTAGTCGACATGTCCGTAACCTTCGATGGAATCGCGGAAGGTGTTTTGGGTTCAGGCAACTCAGCGGGCTTTCTAAACACATTTGTTGCTGCCCCTAAAGGACTCAACTCCGGTGGCTTGGACGAATCGCCCGTGGCCCAAACTGGTTTCGCTGAAGGACCGTTCTTCGACGCCGCCGCGCCAAATGCACTTTGGGTGTTGGATGCGAATGCACTGAATGCTCCACTAGTGCTAGTGTTGATAGAAGATGTCGCCGGCGGAGTAGCGCTGGAAACGGCTTCAAATGATGGTTTTCCGAATGCCGAGGCACCGGTCTGGAACTGACCAAAAGAAGATTGACCAAATGCAGGCTGCCCAAAAGTTGGCGTAGATGCTACCTGACCAAACACTGACTGGCCGGTACCAAATGAGGGTGAAGCACCAAACAACGCAGTCGGGGGAGCGCTTTCCGTTTTGGATTGAAATGCATTTGTACCGAACGTCGTGGCGGGTTGCTGGGTGGTGCTGGAGAAAGCAGAGGGTTTGGCGAACGGACTTTTCTGATCGAAACCAGCGAACGCTCCAAAACCAGCGCCAGGTTTGATCAGACTACCGTCGGTTGACTGTTGACCCGAGGATACAGAGGTGCTAGTGTTGCCGAAGATGGATGGTTTTAAATCAGCATCTTGAGAATTTGGCGCGCCAAGGCCGAAGCCACCCAAGGATGGGGATGGTGCGTCGTCTGCAGCCATACTTTCTTCGGGGACGGATGTCGACGAAGGTAGCGTCGGTGTCGCTTGCGGAGGACCACCAAAACCGAATGTTGGCTGACCGAATTTGACCGACACTGTGGAGTTGAAGGCCCCAAACCCACCAGTAGATGCAGTGGATCCGAAAGCAGATTTAGAGGGTTGCCCAAAGAGTGCAGGGGTAGACGTCGATCCAAAGGTCGGTGTTGCCGCGGACTGCCCGAAGGAAGACGCTTCGCCGAACACGGAAGTGGGCTGCTGGCCGAATCCAGACTGCGTCTGGCCAAAGGCAGAAGTTTGACCGAACACAGAGGCCTGAGCACCAAATGTGGATGGCTGACCAAAAACAGTGGAGGGGGGTTTGATTGCAGAGGCCTCCGCTGGGGCAGAGGTGGTCGGTGAAATCGTAGGGGTCGTCTGCATATCTGAAGATAATTCACGTACGATGCTACTCGGCACTGATGGCACACTAAGCGCAGGAGTCGACGCATTCAACGTCGTAATCATCCCAGGATAGAGCGCTCCAGTAACATTAAGTACGTGCCACCCGAGTATCGTCCCATCCGATGCATAAACATACATGATCGGGTGAGCCGGCAGCTCAAGCGCTTCCCCGGAGGCCGTCGAGTGGTGATATGATTCACTACTCGTCAGGTCTACATCCATTCCGAGTAGGATAGTGTCGTTTTGGTCCTTGTCTAAGGGCAAGCTGGGCGTGGACGTCTCTTCCAAGGCAAGGTTATGCCAACGTTCCCCAGATTCGTCGGCCACGCTGCCGATCAAACCGATGTCCGACGACGTGCTGTCTCCGATGAAGAGCACCATCTTCGATGGATCCCAGCCCCGGAGACAAACTACAAATTCACCAGGTGGGCGAAGCCCGGGGAAGGGTAGATATGGGTTGTTGAACCTGATATCTTGGGCAGAATGGCTCTTGGAATCCAAAGATGCATGAAAATGAATCTGTTCCACATCCGGTGTCAGTTGCCCTGGTGGAGCGTATATTGTGTGGAACGACGAGGTCGAAAGCCAATGCACGGATATAACACTCATGTTATTGGCTGCGGGGGGATGGGGTATGCTAGACTTTAGAGTGGCCGTAGCGGTCGGACTGAAAGTGACGATATCACCACTTTGGAGGCCAAGTGCCAGTTGCTTGCCCTTCGGGGACCAAGAGACTGTGGGCAATTAGCATGAATCAATGCTGAAAGAATACCATACACACTTGAAGTCGGCGTTGTGCTGGGTGACTTGCCAGCCATCCAACCACCGGAAGAGATGAGTTTCTGCACGTCGAACAACTCCACTGCAAGCGAGCCTGGGCTATTCGCACAATCCCTCAGAACGGCTACCAGCTCAGGAATATCCCCCGGATTCGGTTGAATGGATAGAAGAGTCGTGGAGGATGTTGTTGTAAACACATGGGTGGGTTGCACGGGACCTTCACCGCTGGACAGCAATTGGTCGGAGGCATATACATGGATGGAACCATCCACCAATCCAAGTAGCACTCTGGTGTCATTGCACGCAAATGTAAGAATATGTGGGGGTGCACCATTAATCGGGACGCGTCTCTGAGGTCTGTATGACTGCTCGTCCTCAACTGAAGCTGCTGCAAGCGCAGAGCGCAGATCCGCGAGTGGTGAAAAAATCAAAGCTAGACGCAAGGAGCTATAAGCCAACCGAAGAGTACGCTGAATACACTTCCCCGTACCTGACGCGCCACCGGCGTCTCGAGTGACTGCTGCAAACCATCCTTTTGAATTCACGGTCGCGAACAAGCTAGCCTTTCCCGGGAATGAGGCTAAATCAAGCGGCACGGGTGATAGTCTTAGACGAGCGCGCTTATTTAGAAGCCGTAGTGCGAGAAACTGGAGAGACCGAAATTAGAGAAGTCAACGGTAGCTGCTCCATAAACATACGTCTGCATCCTTCTCTGGGGCTTCACTGGAGCTTGTCTGAACCTGGTGAATGAGAGCTGGCTGGAGCTGGCTAACGTTTGCCATACGATCTTGAGGAAAATCGTTACAGGTTACGAAAAATAAAGAGTGTGGCCGAGCGAGACCTCCTCGAGGGTCAGTGACAAGGTGAGTGTCACGTGCTCCGATAACCTTCATCATATTAGGTAATCTTCTGGGTTTGCTAAGTGTTTAATAGAAAATAATGAAGCCCTTCGCTGAGCATTCAACATGAATCATGATCACTATCGGGCTCGCAAAAACGACACTGCCGCGGTGAAGAGAACGAAGGACTGTCTTGCATGACTGGCATTCTGGTCACAATAATGAGTTTCCACTCATTGCGGAGGCTCGGACTCACAGAGCTAGGCACTTTCCTGTTGTATTGTAGTGGGTAATGCTGCCCTCATTCCGGCTTTGGTCTAACATTTCTCTCTCTTCTTTGCTAAACATTGACACATTTGTTATCACCGTAGACATGAGTTGTATGGTAAGTTGTCGCTCCAATCTCATCGGTCGACTCCCCTAGACTGATCGTTGCAACTGGCACATCCTCTTTGGTTGCATGATGGGGACTTGACCATTTGACCTTGACCAATAATTCAGCAATAACACGTGGATTCATGCTCATGTACAGCTCGTCCCTATGACGCCCCAGCCTGCGCATTCCGTGAAGGAAAGACTATAATCCGCTACATCCGACCTAACCACGAACTCCAGGAACGTAAACGATAGCTCGATCGAACCACACCTCTCACTGCCTAACAGCTGTATCCGTCGCCCAAAAATGGCGCAATGCAAAGGGTTGGCTGTCAAAGGCCCAACATGTCTGTCATCCATCCAACGGCCTTGAAAAAGGTCGGAAGAGCTGATACCCACCAAGAGGCTGCGAAGGTGCGGCATCTCAGTTCTACACACTCGAGGTCACGTCTGCAGTCTGTGGCCTAGGGCTGATTATTATGGACCACTCTTGCGAACGCGAAATTTTCTTTACGAAAACTGAGTGTTCCCCTATTCTGCCACACGAAACAGGACGTAAGGATGCACGTGTAACTTTCTGGGCTGCCTCGCTGTCGAGCACACTATACCCTTTCAGTTCGCTGGCCCCTTCGCGCCCGCCAGTCTACCGAAATGAAATACCCAGATGCTGACTTTCCGCTTTGTCGCCCTGATGCGGCGAGCCCGAACCTGTGTCGGTCGATTACAAAGCCGAGATACATTGCGGTGCATTCTAAACGACTGGGTGTGTGTGCGACTCGAGAAAATGCCTACGGGCTCATGGATTTGCTCATGGGAGGTAGGTAGCGGACATGTCACTACAAGACTGGAAAGAGAAGTGGATATGCTCACGATAGGAACTGTTCTCAGTGTCGCGGAGCTAGTCACTGCCCTCGGATAATGCACGAACGTTGCCTTACTCCATCTGTTCAGCTGGCTGCTGTGATTCGTTTCCATCGGCGCCGCCCGAGGCCATTGAAATTCGCACGGGTAAGATTGATAAACGGTCGAGATAATCCACCGCCCACTCCCAACTTTCAGCTCCAACGATGACCGGCCCATTGAGTAAATTCCCCATCGATCTCAACAAGTACAAAAAGTAGCGCCGTCTTCTTATTGTCAGGACTCGGAGCGCTGACCGCGATCTATGTATTTCTAGATTGACGCTCGACCCATCACGGCCCCAGTTGACTGCAGAGCAAAAGTCCGCCCTCCAGGACAACATCCAGCTCCTTCGTGATGCCATCGTCTTGTTTACCGCCACTGGTGCTGCCCGTGGCGTGAGCGGACACACAGGTCGACCATCTCTCCTCTCCAAATGTCTGCCTGCTCAACCAACCATACAGGTGGTGCCTATGACACTGTGCCGGAGGTTTGCATAGCACTCAGCTTGTTCGAGGGTTCAGATAGATACATCCCGATTCTCTTCGACGAGGCTGGTATGCTGCGTGTCCGCGCCGTGTCTACCCCTAAACCGACTGATGCCTTGACCAACAGGTCACCGTGTCGCGACGCAGTACCTCCTCTCTGCTCTGGGAGGCCACTTTCCTCCAGAACATCTTCTGCACTACCGCGAAGCAAACTCCAAGCTCCCCGGCCACCCCGAACTTGGCCTCACTCCAGGTGTCAAGTTCTCTTCTGGTCGTCTCGGGCACATGTGGCCACATGTGAACGGTGTCGCCCTCGCCCACCGGGACAAAGTCGTCTTTTGTCTTGGTTCCGATGGTTCTCAGCAGGAGGGCAACGATGCAGAGGCTGCTCGTCTCGCTGTTGCTCAGGGCTTGAACGTCAAGCTCTTGATTGACGACAATAACGTCACTATTGCTGGCCATCCTTCCGATTATCTCAAGGGATACAACTTGCAAAAGACGCTCGAAGGACATGGTCTCAAGGTCCACGTTGTCCAGGGTGAGGACCTCGATGCCCTCTGGGGTGCAATTGCATCCGTCATCAATTATGATGGCCCTGCTGCCGGTATGTATAGTTGTCGAGTCCCTGTAGCCAATCAGCTTAGATTCCCACAGTAATCGCTAAACGCCTCATGGCTCCCGGTGTCGTAGACATCGAAGGAAGTACGCATGGACACGACGTTATTCCCGTCAAGGCTGCCACCAAATATCTCACTTCACGTGGATACCCCGAATCCGTCATTTCAGATATCTTGGGCAGCATCAAACCCTCTGCTCTCATTTACTCCTACATTGGGTCCACTAAGGAGACAGGCGCTAACCGTGCCGTATTCGGCGACGCAGTCAATTTGGTTCTTGACAAGCTTTCGAAGGAGGAGGCCGCTAAGAAGGTCATGGTCATTGACAGTGAGTGACATCTATGGCATCATGAAGCTGTCAGCTTATTTCTCGACCAGGCGACTTGGAGGGTTCGACCGGTCTCAAGGTGATCCACCAAAAACATCCCGAAGTGTTCGTTCCATCCGGTATCATGGAACGCGGTAACTTTGCTGCGGCCGCTGGCTTCGGTTTCGATGCTGACAAGTTTGGTGTCTTCTCCACATTCTCTGCATTCCTTGAGATGGTTATTTCTGAGATCACCATGGCACGATTGAACAACTGCAATGTCCTTTGCCACTTTTCGCATTCAGGAGGTGGGTATATGCGGTCGCCTGGGTGGTCATCATCTGATTTCCATTCCTCATCTAGTTGATGAAATGGCGGATAACACTTGTCACTTTGGTGTCAACTCGTTCTTTGCTGACAATGGTCTCTCCGATGTTCAATCTTGGTTATACTTTCCCGCCGACCCATTGCAAATGATTGCTATCGTGCAACAAGTATTCTTCGAACGGGGGTTGCGCTTTATCTTCTCCACGCGTTCAAAGGTTCCCTACATACTCAAGGAAGACGGAAAGACCAGGTTCTTTGACGGTAACTACAAGTTCGTGCCCGGAAAGGATGAGACAATCGTGGAGGGCACTGCGGGATACATCGTGTCATTCGGAGAGATGCTATACCGCTCTTGGGATGCTGTGCTGCGATGCCGTCAGCAAGGCTTGGACGTTGGCTTGATCAACAAGTCGACGCTCAACATTGTTGACGAACAGGTGAGCAAATCTGTTCAGCATGGAGTGATCATGTTTCAAGCAATCTTTCCGGTAGACGATCAGAAAGATTGGCTCGAGCCCCTTTGTCCTCGTCGTCGAGTCATTGAACCAGAAGACTGGTGTACGTATCGATACTTTGTCGTCCCGATGACTGATCTTTCATCCTCGTTCCACAGCTTGGCTCCAAGTTTGGTACATGGCTGCTTGAACGTGAGCTCACTCCCCGGTATGGGTACATGGGCACCGTCAAGGAGGGCTGCGGTGGTCTCAGCGAGCAGATTCCTTACCAAGGTCTCGATCCTCAATGTAAGACTGATCGCTTCCTTCGCATGTCTGTTCCCCCGAGTTGATTTACCTGTCCTTGCAGCGATCATCGTCAAGATCAAACAATTGTCGCAGTGAGCCTGTTCGCCTCGATGGTGTTACAGGACACGGGGATAGTATGACGGGAAAGTGACATAGATAGACGAAAAAGAGACAACCTACATGCAGGATTTCGAAGAAAGCAGTGCACGACATTTCCGCATGCTTCTGTAAACTGGGAATGGCCGATAATAATGAGTTCTTTCCACGATTATCAGGTAGATCGGACCTAGGGCTGTGCTTGATAGGCTGACGGCATCCGCAAAGTTTTCCGGAAAGAGGAAGGTTGCATTCCACTCTCCATTTATGGAACCGGAGCAAGTCGAGCCAGAGAATTAGGGTTTACAACTGCACGTGCTTGCGGAAGAATTCCGATCATTCCAGTCACTACCGCAATGAGGCACTGCGGTTTCGATCTGAATAAGGTAATGCGTCACACCTATCTGTTCGATGATGTCACCGTATCTGCTCATCACAACAAGTGTGTCCCCATTGGATGAATCGTCCACTGGTTCCCGAGATTTTGGGGAAACCCATCGCATCGACATCAAAGCCTTCGTTCCGGATTTACATTGGTGTCCATTCACAATGGATCTCATATCCAGCAAACACTATACAGTATACAATCGGCTGACTACGCGGATGCAGCTAAATTTGACACGAGGGTGGTATCAGTGGATGCCTGACCAGCGGCAGGCGCTAGTACGGGTTGCATCCGCACAGGCAATCCTGCCACATCATCACACTGTCTTCCGTGGTGAACGACTATGGTGACCAGCGGCAAAACACCAAACAAAATGCAAACGGTGGCAAGGGTGGGCGATTGCACGTCGGAGACTAACTCGACGCCGGCCATGCAGGACGTGCCCAGGAGGGGTATGACATGGAGGAGTCTTGACAACGTAGGATAGTTCTAGGGTGAGTATTAGATCACGAAGGATGGGTGGAGGAGAGTTCTTACATGAAGGAAACAAGTGTTGATGGCGAGACGAAGACTGATGGTATAAATGAGGAGCGTGAGCACCACCGGTTGTAACGCTTTGGATCCCGAGACCACAAGGATACTGAGCGGAGGAACTCTCAGTATCAGAGTTATTGATCTAAGCTACGCACAACAACTCGCGCAAGGAGCATCATGAGCTGCTCAATGTTCAACAACACAGATCGATCTCAGTCAACAAGCACAAGATACACACCGAATTCAATGAAAATTTGCGCGAGTCCTCCAGCTCTGTTGTGAGGCTGGAGGAGGAAAGGTGCTGCTGTTCTGGACGACTCGGATGCGACTTGCGAAGGAAGCAGATGATGCAATATGACATGATGGAGTGGAGCAGTCCTTCAGAATTAATGTGGTCTGCAAACGACTTAGGCCATCCTTCTTATATGCATGGGATACTCAGGATTAAGTGTCGAGGTTTCGTGGACCCCTATGAGGGGAGGGCACGCGCATATCCAAATTAAATTTTGGTATCTTGGAACTTCCAATAGAACAGCACAGCTAGACTGGTGACCAATCCGTCTATCGACGGCTTGTCCGATTCTCATAGACGGATTGGTCACCAGTCTACAGCACAGCCCAGATTGATTTGTTTGCGTTCGTCGGAACCCCATCCTAGACGCCCCTCAACGACCACTATTGGGGATGGCGCTGGAGCTGATCACTATTCTGTGAGGGACTATCCATGACAACATGTTTGCGTGTGAGGCGAAGCTGAACTATTTTCTAGCGCCCTGGTCGCTGCCGCAGAGACTCCGTGCAGTGCAGACAAGTTTGGCAGATTCAGAGGCGTCCCGACGGAGACCACATACCGAGGGGAAAGAAAGATGGCAGGACGTTTAGGTCATTCTAGGATTATTAGGGATGGCGCTGGACGTGGTGGCAGCTGACCGCTATTCTGTGAGGGACTATCCATGACAACATATTTGCTTAGCGCCTGCAGTGCAGTGCAGACGAGTTTGGCAAAGACGTCCCGACTGAGACCACATAGTGAGAAGAAGAAAGATGGCAGGACGTTTATGAAACCTTAGGTCATTCTAGGACCATTGGGGATGGCGCTGTCAACTGACCATTATTCTGTGAGGAACTATCCACGACAGCATGATGTTTGCGCGTGATCAGGCGCAGTTCAATGAAATACTTTTCACTAACGCCCTCAGGGTCGCTGCCGAAATTCCGTGCACTGCGGACAAGTTTGGCAGGGGCGTACCGACTATTCGGACGACGTAGTGAGAAAAAAGAAAGACAGACACATCATGGCAAGACATTTATGAAACTTTAGATCATTTTAGGAATGAAAGGGAGCCTATACAGGAAGACGATACCTGATTGTGCACACATCGATATCGATTGATGCGTCAGGGCGCTCCTTAATCTGGAAGGACCACAAGAGCAGGACAACACAATGAAGAGCGACCGGC
Source organism: Xerocomellus intermedius (assembly GCA_038090955.1). Classification (NCBI taxonomy): domain Eukaryota; kingdom Fungi; phylum Basidiomycota; class Agaricomycetes; order Boletales; family Boletaceae; genus Xerocomellus; species Xerocomellus intermedius. The sequence continues at coordinate 128,973 of JBBPNP010000017.1, forward strand.
TAGATGTATTGTCCAGGATATACTCCATCCGAGGCATCGTCAGGAAGGCGGCCAGTATCAAGTGGGTCATGGTACTGTCGGCCAAATTCGTAAGGATAAGAGCGCACTGATCGGTGGAGAACGTTACCATCCATTCCTGTCGAGCCACCTTCTGAGGTCGAACATCTCGGAATGTTGCAATGGAACCGGATCTCTTGAAATAGCCCTGCAGTGTGAGATGGGTTAGGTGTGTGGTTGGTGTAGATTTTGGCGTATCATTGACACCGGAGCATGGTTGCGCCAGCGGGTAGGCACATCCCTCGTTGTATGACAGGACCATAGTCAGTGAAGACATTTGCGACTGAATAAACTATACCCAGAAAATATAAATATGTTGGTTGCACGACGTGGGATACTTAGATCACACGGTGCGCAACCGTGACATGCGCAGTTCGGCGTACCTATCGGCACGAGAGGTCCCCATGGCGTTCTCTCGGCGATAAATGCACGGAGTTCTGGAAATTCGTCCTAATCCTTGAGGTTTGGTACTGGAGGTCCAATCAGATTTATCAGTGATAGCCCGGGAGACTGACTCCTGTCTCTCCCGAAGACCGCGTCGATCTGTTCTGAACACGATGGTACCTTTTGTACAGAACAGTGACCACGGAGGCCACAGCAGCAATCGCACCGTCCAATGACATCTGAATAGCGACTTGGGGTTGGGCAAAGAATGCGTGACGCAGGACCAGTATCGATCGTTGTACTTCTTATAAACTGGAAAAGCTCCTCGGGTAGTGTTATAGAAGAACGCGCCAGGAGGCGCGTTGAACCACCCTGCGCATCCAAATCTTGATCGAGTCATTCGGCGACAAATCAATCGCAAAACTCACGCAGGACTCTGCTTAAGGGTAGTAGGGTGACATGCCATGGAAGGCGATGGTCCAATTGTTACGGCGCCTGCACAGACGATAACAGCATCGTCTCAAAGGCCATGGCATATGCAGGAACAAACGTGAACTCACCGTTTGGTTGGAAAAAGACGATGAGCCAACCTGCTGATTTTCAGCTTGAATGGGTTCATCAGCGCCTCTCCAGTACTCGCCTAGAGGACAATACGAGATATCAAACAGTGTCTGTATCTTCTGACAACATTGGCTGGCGTCCCAGATTCTATGCACAACAGTTCAAAGTGCCAAAGAGGAGTCAGCGAGAATCAGATGAAAGCCTCGAGACTCCAGTACAGAACAGACAAGTTTGCTATTGGCAGTCATTATGACGAGTACAGTTACCTTTCAAGTTCGTCGCACTGTCCCCGCCATAGGACGTTCCTATTCGTACTTTGCTACGTTGCACACAGCTCTGGCAGGGACCGGGAAAAAGGGATACGGCAAGGCTGTGCCTATCAAAATGCTAACATTTTGAGACACATATACTTGGATAACTGTTATCAGAAAAAAAGTAGGAGCGAACGGGATGAAACTTTGCGATCGTGTGGCTCTATCGTCCCAGGCGTGAAAGGATGAAATCAAAGAGGGGTCACACCCATTATAATATCCATTTTCCAACTAGAAATCAACTAAACGTATCAGCTCGATGAGTTTCGGGAACGAAAAAAAATAGTATTTCAGAGAACCGAGAATCGACAATAGAAACATCCAGAGGATATTTCTTTTAGACGGCACTTCCTATTTGTATTCGGTTGAAATCATCGTGGAAAAGATGGTGATATGAAAGAGAATCAAAGACTGGGACTGCTCACCTTGATTCAATGTCGTATCGCTATCTGCAAATCGGAGCGGGAGGTAATGGTGGCAATTTGTAGCTCCGACTAAATAACATGTAAAGAAAACCTTCTGCTCATCGCGATTTCAGCATTCTCACGACAGCCGACAGCCTCAGGGGATAACAGGATAACAAAACTCTGCATAATCCGCTGGCAAGTTCTGTGCCGATATCTCGTGAGTGTCTTCGTCCAGGATTTTCTGCAGTTTCCATGTTGTTTTTTTCCCGATATTTTCTGTGTGGTATACATCCAGATCGCTTGTTCGGATAGGTTGTTTAGCTTGGATAAGTTTTTTCTGAACGCTCGTATTTCGCATATTCGGCTTTTGTTAGAGATATTTCGCTCGCCATTCATGTTTCGAATATCGACGATTCGTGAGCTAACATGATCAAAGGATCACGAACCATTACCCATGGAAAACGCTCTCCCAAGCATGCCGGCGGAGCCAGGTCCCTCCATTGTACAATGTAGGTGTCGCGTCGTTGCTCGCTACACTTGCCCTCAGCACCAGTCCAGCGGTTGATCCCAACGCCACACCCGTGAAACGCAGGCCGGGTAGGCCGAAAGGCAGCGGAAAGAAGCAGCCTTCTGAAAACCCTACAGTTGTCGGAGAGAAGATAAAGCGGCCTGTCGGACGGCCCAGGAAAGACGGCCTTCCCGCTGGCTCCGTCGGTACACGTCGAGCAGCTCAGTCACGCAAATCTTCTGGAAAGGCCCAAGCAGAACCCGCGCAGGGCCCCCCAGGAGTACCTTTTCCGGGTGTAAGCATCGGCATTGTTGTCAAACATACCACCCCACTCATTGCTTCTTTCTAGGCTTATTATCCTCAGCATCCCGGAATTCCCAGTTGGCAGACAGGGTTCACCCCGCTGAGCACTCAGCCATCTGTCTCGGCACCTCCACTTACTATTTCCAGTGGTACCACAGGCGGACCTTCTCATCAGCAATATAATCTCGATCCCAATCTCAACAGGGATGAGTGGGAAGAACTACTGCGGACGAAGCCTGATGTGTTCTTGCAGTCTTTACTCGCAACTCTGGCAGCCCCCAACCCGCTTCCTGGTGTAGGGCCGACGGTTGAGGACGCCTTCAAATCTCATCTCAGTTCGCTAGCCCCATCCACCAATCAAACTAAAGACACTCATTCCATACCCTCGCTGTACTCGATTCTCAAAACATTTTGGCTTCCATCCTCCCCGGCGTACCTTTCCCTTATCGCATCTGGTCCGAATTCTCGCACCCTCTCTGAGCACAGATTCTTTTATTGGGACCCGCTCCCACTTGTATTTAATGGCATCCCATGCTCCACCTGTTCATCGCTGCTCACGAACCGTGGGCGGATCAAATCCGGGCCGGTCAAGGTTTACGACCTCGAAAAGCCATTCTTTATCATCGGTTGCGAATATGTCTGCAAAAGCGCAGCCTGTGTTGCAAACATGACATCAGAGGGCCGTAGATTTGCAAGCACGGACGCTTCGATTATGCAAGCCCTCCCGACAAGACTCAAGGAAGAGTTCCCTGCTAAGCTACTCCAAGGTGACTCCGACATGGGAAGCGGGACGAATGTCTGGAACTGGCATGCGATGGGTGTTTCGAAGTCTCTCTGGAACATGGTGAAGGGTTGTTTGAAATCCGGGATGTCCAAGGACGCCATCCTCCATGTTATTGGTGCCATCCAGAATCCTCTCAAGGATGACAGGGAAAAACAGGAAGAAGAGGAGGATGAGGATGGCCCAGGTGAGGATGCCCAATGCATCCCGGTAGTCCCCCAGCCTGACACCACGACACTGGCCACACCACAAGTGCGTGTTCCTCATCGTCCTCCATGATGCTCCTGATTCTCATAGCGCAATCAGGACACTTCTGATGAATACGACAACGCATGGAAAGCTAATAGTGCCACAGCAGAAGCGGGTCCGAGTCAGCCTACTGCAGCACCCCCCCAACAATCTCAGTCGCAACCACAACCCCAGGTCCATGCGCAGGCGCAGACACAACCTTCTTCCTCTACAATGGCCAGCGTTACTACTGATGTTCCCGCGTCATCTTCGACTCCTGCCCAGCCGACACCTTACACGTTCGCCCAACCTGGGCCCTACGTGAGCTATCCCTACGCTGGCTATGCCTACTTCCACCAGCCCACACAAAGCCAAAACGTACCTCCGCATGCACATCCTGGAGCGGATCAAAATGGGCTAAAGAGGCCATTCGGATACGGTGAAAATACATCCGAAGTCGCAATCCTTGAACCCTCGCAAAAGCGCACCCGACATTGCTGCAAGTGTGGTTCCCAGGATTGCAAGGGGAAAGGCGGGCGCACGTTTTGTCTCAATGCTTGCCAGGATTGCGGGAAGATTGACTGCCGTGGTAGAAACAGCAGGCGACCCGATAAAGTCTGCTCGGAGGCTTGGGTTTGAGGAGGATTAGGCGCGAAGATGGAGCAAACCAATTTCTTTCCCAGTGCGATTCTGATTCAAATACGAGTTCGCAATATGTAAACATAAACGCCGTGTTGTCGAAAGATGTGTCAAACTGTATTCCCTGTAATCTTCTGTCTGTCAACGATCTCCACGCGTTTGAGGGAACACCTCTCCTGCCGCGTAGAAGGCACCACACGGAGAAACGGACGGAAGCAAAATCTACTCCAACCGGGACGGATGGTGCCAGCTCTTGAATATTTCTGCTGGCACGGCGATGAGTCACGATAAGGACCAGCCAATTTCGGACGCGAGCGTATGTAAAGTCTCTTCCTCAATTGATGTCATCGATGACGGTTGGAATATAGAACGTAAGGACACCTCCCGCATCCGCCACATCTCCAATGTACACGTAGAGAATTGCGCAGTGATTTTGGCAAATGGCTGGGTTAGCAACGGTAGGAAACTCGCAAACAGATACAGTAGAAGGGCCACGTACATGCGATAGTCGTAGTCGAGACGACATGGCTATTGAGAAACTTGATGAAGCTGCGAATGGACACATGCACGGAAAATAGTTTTTCTGGGTCAGGATTTTCCACATCCTCGGGTTCGGGGGCGTTCTCGTCAAGGGCTTGTCCTAAAATATGGTAGGCGGCGGTCTTGAGGTGTGATCGTTGGGTAAGAGGGTGACCACGTACTCATGGAGGGATTCGCGCACCCCACCCATTGTGTTTCAAGTTTGACCGTATCAGTACTAATTGCGATTTGGAGTTTGCCGCAGTTGTTGGCCCTAAGAGCCAATGTATCTGAGAGAGGGCGGAGTCTCTCAACGATAGTGCGCATTTTCTGCAACTGGGGCAATAGAATGGTGACCTGGCCCATGATTTCTTCAATTTCTTCATGTCAATTCTGAAGTGGAGGAAACACACATCTGGCTCAGGACATAGGGGTTCGCGAAGTTTGTCGACCTCGGAAGGACGCATCACGTCGATTCGGACGTCGTGTGCCACGCGTACCTTTCGACCTGTCCGTGATACACCCAGCATTTCGAAACTAAGGACAGCTTGGTCGTTCTTCTTGGCCAGTTTCATGACAAGCTCGTCAGCATCATGCGTGGGCAGAATGGCAGCTGCTATTGAAGAGGATGATGCTGAAGAGGATGAGGACCGGAGGGCAGAAAGAAGTGCCTCCGTTGAGAGGGAGATCGTGATTTTATTTTCCGCATTGGATTGTATTCGGTAGTTGGTAAATAACGATTCGACCTTGACTACGCTGTTCCGGGAGTCAAGCAGAGGAGATAATGTGGTGTGAGAGCGACTTACGACCAGACCTGGATGCCGCCTTCGTTGGCGTCATCGTTACAGATGATGTGCATCTCGTCCTCTGTAAACTTGATGATGCATTTCTTTTGTAGCTTCTCGATGGCCTGTATGATACCTTGCCCAACTAAACTGAGTAAAAAACAAGCTTGTAAGGTGATAAACTCACGGAAGAATATTGGGATATTTTCTACCGTGGCTCTGAAGCGCATTTCGGGTATACTGGCAGTAAATTGATCACGAACGCGGCTCGGACGCGCGCTAAGCGCTTGGGACGCGGTCACGTGCCCGGCTGAGCGGATGCATCCGAAAAGGTGATTCATCGCTTTCGGCCGCGGGGTTCAAGTGCGCTCAGGGTTGACAAGAACCCAGCATCGATTCTTCCTTCCTTTCAGTCATGTCCAGAGAAATCATTAACATTCAGGCAATGTATCATCTGTCCTACCCTACTCCCTGATCACTGACTTTGTCTTCTTCATTGACTGTAACAGGCTGGTCAGGTAACTGAATTCAGGCTCGGGTAGGTAACCCTAATACCTGACTGAAAAATTGCAGGCGGGAAACCAAGTTGGAGAGAGGTTCTGGAAGATGCTCCTCGCCGAGCATGGGCTCGATGACTCAGGGGTAGGCTCTTGCTATCATGTCATACATTTCGATAATGACCTGGTCGGCATTTGAATGCGGAACCTTTTGTGCTCTCAGATGTACGTGGGCAAGGATCCTTTGCAAATAGAACGTGTCAGTATCTCGCTAAAAATTGGGAACCCGAGTTCATCCCTGTTCTTCAGGCTGGGGTGTATTTTACCCCCGTCGAATCCAATGGCCCGACCAAGTACGTCCCGAGGAGTGTTCAGGTCGATCTGGAGTCCGGAGTTTGCAACCATGTCAGCTTTCATGATGCGGTCAAAGCCAAGCGAGGCTCACGTTACTACAGTTAAGATCAGGGGCGCTTGGCAGCCTCTTCCGACCGGATACTTTCTTGACCAGTGAATCAGGGGCTGGTAACAACTGGGCAAAGGGATGTAAGTTACAACATTACTTTAATTCTGAATTACGACCCATGCTTATTCTTCTCGGAGGCAGACTACACTGAAGGTATGGCGTGCAGATTCTTGATCGCAAGCTTCAACTGGAACTATATTTAGGTGCCGAGCTCATTGATCCCATTCTTGACATCGTAAGAAGACAGTCGGAGGCATGTGATGCCCTTCAAGGCTTTCAAATCATTCACTCTCTTGGTGGAGGCACTGGTGCTGGTCTTGGTTCTCTGCTCTTATCCAAGTTACGCGAGGCAAGCAATGTCCACTTCTTCGCGATTGTTTGACCTGATGTTTTACAGGAATACCCTGACCGGATGCTTCAAACTTTCTCAATTTTGCCTTCACCAAACGTCAGTCTGCCAGCTAAGTAGCAAAGACCTAGCTAACATCCACTGCCAGGTGTCAGAAACAGTCGTCGAAGTTGGTTTTTATATTGTTTGATCTATCGGATTGCTAACCAGCATATAGCCATATAATGCTTTGCTCTCTATCCACCAACTTGTTGACAACTGTGACCTGACGATATGCATTGATAACGAGGCATTGTATGTACAATCGATTCATCACGCTTCTTCGCTAAGCATGAACAGGTACGAAATTGCCGTTCGAACACTCAAGATTAAGACCCCGAACTTCGATGACCTCAATCAGGTAAGTTATTTGGTCTCTGGTGATGGTCCACCGTTGATTCTGATGATGCGCTAGCTCATCTCGAAAGTCATGTGCGGTGTTAGCACAAGTCTTCGATTCCCCGGACAGTTGAATGGGTAGGTTCCCCCTCGTACTTGATTCCAGAAAAGTCAATGTCGTCGCCAGTGACTTGCGGAAACTCGGCATGAACTTGATTCCGTTCCCCCGAGTAGGTTACTAAGAGTAAATTATCCTTCCTGATTTTGACTGTGCACCCCAGCTTCACTTCCTTATGCCAAGCTTTGCGCCATTCTATGATCCGAAGGCTAAGGCATTCCAGAAGCTCTCCGTCCCCGAATTGACCTCATCGTAAGTGTCATGGTATGCAACTCAGTCAAGTTTCTCAACATTTTAGGCTTTTCGATCGCCGAAACCTGTTGGTCGCATGCGATCCACGCTTTGGGTAAGTATTCGATTGCTTTATTTCGGTTGAGTATGTCAACGCTTTTGCAGACGATATCTTACTGCTGCATGCATTTTCCGAGGAAAAGTGTCTTCAAACGAGGTACGTGGATATGCTCACTTCGCGCAATCCCGACTAATATCCACTGTTCTTCAGGCAGAGGTAGGGATTCATTTACCCTGTTATCGTTTGCTGAACTTTGTGGTAGACTTCCGTTGCACAACTGCAACGCAAGAACTCCAACCTTTTCGTAGAGTGAGGATTAGTGTGTTTCGAAGATTCACACAACTTGAGCAACATGCTTTAGGTGGATTCCTGATAATGTTTCTGTGTCGTTGTGCTCGGTGCCTCCAGTCGGACAACCACAGGTTTGTTTGGCCTCAAATGTTATATATGATATTTCTTAAGTATCATAGGCCGGCGTAGCACTTTCGAACTCGACCTGCATGCAGGAATTGTTCAAGCGTAACCTCACGCAGGTCAGTGTTCTTCCTAATGCTCAAATACTTGATAACTGATCTCCGCCAAAAGTTCTCCTTGATGTTCAAACGTCGGGCATTCCTCCACTGGTACACTGGGGAGGGAATGGATATTATGGAATTCTCCGAAGCGGAGAGCAACACCAATGATTTGATGTAAGAGACTGATCTCGTATTTTGTGCCACTCAACAGCTGATTTTTCTTATCGCACCGCAGCGCCGAGTATCAGCAGGTGAGTTGCTTGAACTGCCAATACCGTGACCTGCCCCAACTCAGGACTATCACAGTATCAAGAAGCGAGTGTCGAGGAAGTGGAAGTGGAAGTGGAGGAAGAGGAAGAGGAAGCGGCAGAACAATAACGCACCGTCTACCGCTACGACTTTCTTCCTTTTTGTTTTCTTTGTCTTTTCGATCTCCTGAGCATTTTAACCTTATCGTACCTCTGATTTGTTTCGTAATTTGCTTTCGGACCAATCACATTCTGTCCTACGTAATTCTCCCGTGTTTGCCGCATTTCGTCCCAACTTGAAGGTAAGTATCTACTCTGGTAGCGGCAACCCTGACAGCTCTCGATAACTCGTGAGTCCCATGGCATGCCTAGCTTTCCATCAGAGTTGATCTCATGCTTACAGCGTCATGGCCGCGACAAATTTTCGGAAACAGATATTCGCCAACTTTCCCTAGTGCCGCTGGGATATGTAGTATGTACCATCCGGCGAATCTTCGGCGTAATCCCGGAAATGAGCACGTACGTAATACGGGTGCCAGGTCAGCCCATCATTGTACTACGTATACTGTTTCGGCCTGTGGGAAGAACAGGTCGCTGAGTAGGGGGCCTTTATTCCTCCCAGTGAGGGCTGATCACTCGAATTCATCATGTCGGACTGGTACGAATGGCCCTCCCGTTTTCTCGACTTGAAACGCAAGCTTGTCTCGGCGACAACACAAGAGCGCCTCACAGCGTCTTGGAATGACATCCTTGGCGAACTAGCTTCACGCACTGCCGAGATCGCCCAGGCTGGTCCTAACGTGGGTTTGGATTGACAGGTTCTGCCTGACTGTTGACTGATATTGTTCAATAGTTCGTTCCCCAAGTCGACTTTGCAGACTTGGAGAAGTTGACCCCTGAAGAGATCGACGTGATCAAACGCAAAGGCTCGGTCGTCATTTGCGGTGTCGTTGATACCAAGACAGCCTTTGGCTGGAAGACAGAGCTCGAGGAATTCATCAAAGCTAATCCTCAGACAGAAGGTCGGCATATGTACCCGCGCCAATCGATTCCTTCCCTGACCTTTTTTTCCCGTTCTTCGGATAGGCTTTCCCGCACACGACAAGCAGTTTTTCCACCTTTAGTCAGTCCTACATGTGCCACCCATTATTACATTTCTTACCCAACGGTGTTTAGCTGGACACGCCCACAGGTGCAAGCTCGTGCTCACCCCAACGTCTTGAAGGCCTCTGTCTGGCTCAACAACTTGTACCATGTCAAGTCTGGGAACACACTCGAGGGTGTCGATCTCTCCGTTCCTTTGACGTACGCGGATCGTTTCCGCATTCGCCACCCTGGTGGTCATTGGGGGAGCTTCCCACCTCACGTTGATGGTATGCCACCTCACCGCATTCATGATCAGACACTGAATTGCCTCTAGGTGGTGCAATTGAGCGATGGGAAGATGAAGCTTTCTGTCGCTGCTTCGAGGACATCCTCACAGGCAACTGGCGCCAGCATGATCCTTATGAGCTTGAGCACCGTCTCGACGCACGCAGTTCTTTATACGGACGACCAGGACAAGCGACCGTGTTCAGGACCTTCCAAGGATGGCTGGCCATGAGGTTAGTCGGCACCGATCATCTTTGTCATGCATTGCTCACCAATCCCATGATCGACCCCGTAGTGAGACAGCGCCGACACAAGGAACCCTCCGTGTCTTCCCTGACGTTCAGCTGTCGAACGCATACATGATCCTCCGTCCGTTCTTCCGCCCTACCGTGCCTGAAGATTCTCCCGACATCCTCGACCCCAAAAACTGGAAGTTTGGTACGTTGTTTTCCTGTTGCTGTTCGTGATCGTAGGTTGAATGTTTGGTGTCAGATATCTCGACTGCGGATTTTCCGGGCATCACTCCCATGGGTTGTGGGTACATTGGTCCAATGCCGACACCCAAGCTTCACCCACATCTCAGGCTCGAAGAGACGATGACATCCGTCCCGAAAGTCGTCCCCGGTGACATGGTCTTTTGGCACTGCGTGAGAGTCTCGCCGACGTTTCTCAATGTTCTAGTATACTCATCGTGTCCTTTTTTTTGCAGGACGTGGTTCATTCCGTTGAGACGAAACACACTGGGGCTACCGATTCAGCAGGTAAGACTTTGGATCCGTTTCACCATCGATGCTCTGAAGGCGCTCATCGAATGGGACTTGCCATGTAGTGATGTACATCGGCGCTGTCCCGAAGACACCCCACAACTTGGCGTACGTCGCCAAGCAGGCTCAGACGTTCCTCGCGGGACAGGACCCACCCGACTTTGCCGAGCTCAAGGAGCGGTCGAGGTTCGTTGGGCTTGGCGCGGACGTTGACGTCAAGGATCCTATTGGCAGGGTGGCGATGGGTCTCCCCATGGAGGTAGCACATCACACTGGCGAGGTTGAGCAAGACAACGGCCTGGCCTTCCCTAACAAAGGAACCCGTGGAAGACAATTGTTGGGATCGCTTAGAAGGCTCATCAGCAAATGAGAGGGCTCGCTTAGTTGCGAAAGAGTTGCTGGACTACCGTTCATTTCAGCTGCTTCAATGATGTAGCATGATGCTGCCGCCCAACGTTGCTGCCGTCCTACTTTTGTTATCCGAGAAGAAATCATCAGGGATAGATGGCATGCGATATTCCTGGATGTTGTACTACGCATCGATATATCGAGTATGTGACATATTGTAGAACTACGAGCAAAAACTTGAAAGGAACGAGTTGCAAGTGTGAGATTGACACTGGCAGAATCGGCGAGGCAGGACATTCAGGTTGAACCTCACGCGAAAGACAAGCCACTCGTAAAACGCCCCCCACCGTCACGGTACGCGCTGAAACGAGGCCGAACACGGTTCGACATCAAAAGTCAACATGACCTCAGAGCGCGCGACGGGGAGCGTCACCATCGGCTCGGACAGACCTAACTCGGGCCGTCCCTCCCGCGCTAGAGCACGCCGATACCGCTGTCGCTCGATCTCTGATCGGTCGTAGGCGTTGTCACAGCGGAACGTCCCCGCACCAGCCTGAGCGGGCAAATAATCAATGGGGGAAGGCGACACCTCCAAGAACGTCGGCCGCAACACCAGCGGAACCGGACTCGGTGCGTACACGGCGATCTGCGTCGCTTTCTTCTTCGACCAGGTCGGCGAGCGCGAGGGGAGCCACTCGGACCACCGTTCCTGCATCTCTTTTCCCTCCAATCCAGTGTCCGCGACCGGAGACACCGAAGCAGGTACAGGCATGGTGAACGCCCGACTGCCACTGCTCAGGGGGTGGTTCTCCGGGAACCCAATCCCGAGGCCGACAGGTTCTGCTCTCGGTCTTCGTCGCAGCTCGAAGGACTCTACGTTGGCAGTGGCGGCGGCAGCGGTGGGTTTCAAACGGATGGATGGCAGCGCCGCGAGTTTGGCGCGCGGGGGGTGTGGGATGTCCATGTCTCCGAAATCTGGACTCGTGGGACGTCGAGTCGCGAGCATGCTCGCGACGCGTCGGTGCTGCCGGGTGTCTATGCGAAGGAACGTGGGACGGCGGACTGGTCTCGTCGTTGTGATAGTGCCGGCAAGAGCACGAGCACCTCCATCCCCGTCCCCATCCCCGTCCCCGTCTCCGTCAGCGTCATAGCCCGCCTCGTCGTTGGCGACGGACTCGGAGGGTGCGCGGTGGTGAAACTGCTTGGGAGGTTTGGTGGGCGTCATGTCCGAGTCCCCCTGCAAAGCCAATGCGGAGATCTGTCCGAGTCGGCGAGACGCGTCGAGGATATCTCTTGGCGTGCGCATCTTTCCCTCGGACGGTGTTGGAGAAGTGGGTGGTGTGATTTCTGTTTGGACGTCCGATGAATCAGACGGCAAGGAAAAGAGGAGGGACCCGGTCGACTCTAAACCAGACGACGTGGCATGACGGCCCGCCATCCCAGAGCCTTCCTCGGATGATGAAGCCGACATGATGATATGGGTGGAGGATGAGGATGAAGGAGCGAAAGCTGACCTTGATCCACTTGTACGACATTCGGGCCCGGCTCATATTGAAATTTTGGGATCACACACGCACGCAGACTGACAATCGGTCCGAGTGGGAATGACATACATAGTACAAGTTTGGTGGCTGATAACGGATATTACATGATACGATTGATTTACCACTTGGCGTAAGGCAAGAATTTCCCGCTGTTGGCGAAGACGGCCGTTAGAATGTTGGCAACAGAGCAACTTGATAGCTTACTCGAATGTGAGGACTACACGATCACCCTTTGGGTCAGGTTTCTTGGTTACGTTGACTTTGCAGTCGATCATGGACATGATGCCATCACCGAACTGCAGGGCACAGCGTTAGTTTACCTACATACGCATTGTACACGATACACTGCAAGTACCTTTTCGTGGAGGACAGACTCGAGTCATGCCGTGCATGAGTCTGAAAGTTTGAAAGAGTCACGGTTATCACATACCTTGATGGCATGACCGTAAACCAAAACACTCTACACGCATCGTAGAGAAATCAATCGCAGTGCTATCCTATTTGGAAGGATGATCTCACCTCATACAAACGGTAGATGACAGGATCAGTCGGAGGAATAGGTCCCAGACCACGGTTGGGCCACCAACTTGAATAAGAATCCACCTCAGCGTCCAGAAAACCCATCCCAGGCGAAATGTCTAGGACACGAACGAGTGCCTTGATCTCTTCTGGGGCCAGTTTTGCCTGAAACGGGGAAGGGCGACGATCTGAGTTGTACATCGATCTAAAGATGAGCGTGGCACGAAAACGCACCTGGCCGTAGAAAGCGGCAGCCACCCAAATCTCGTCCCTTCCGATAGCCTCGGCCAATTTCTCGAAGCTCAAACCTGAACTTGAGATTCAAGTGAGAGCTCGCATAAACCAACGGCCGTTGTACCTTTGCGCGCCTTGGCTTCGAACAAAGAGGGGATGAGGGGAAGGGTGGCATAGGGCCGATTGTTGGAAGAGACAGACTATCGTTCAATTAAGTAACCTCTGGTTTGGGAAATGAGCCACTATGGACTGACCGTTGCCTGGGACATGGTGGATGTAGTGAGACTTGATTGATATCGCTTTACAATGGTCAGGTAAATTTGGCTCGAGAACGCACGTGAGATCCAATCCAACGGGCCAACAATACTCTTTCGATATAGATGACAATTCGCAGCCACAGACCGTCACATCTTTGGGAGTGCTCATGTGGTTCCCCATATGTAGTCTCGGACTATGTATTATCCCGATTGAGTCTCCCTTGGGGTTTCCGTAGCTAGACCAAGTGTATATGAGACCGTGTGAATGGCTACCATCACGATTTGCCATGTTCTAGGTCAAATCCATCTTCATTGACGGATTTCCAAACATCTTTCGACGCATGCATGAGCTCGTATAATTGTCCCAACTGCTCTGCAGACATCTAAAGGAAGACGTGAGTAAATGAATTGACAGTGCCGCAAAATACATGCGAAGCTCTACCTTCTCGAACACGGTGGGATCAAGCTTCTTGAAGTTCTTGGCACTCGGGTCACGGGGTAGTTCGTCCAGGTACAACTTCCACTGTGTTAGGAAACCCATGACATGAAGAGGATTTGTGACCTCCCGGTGACGGCGGAACTCTGTTGCAGTAAATCTTGAGCAAACCTGATGGACAAGAAGATCGTACGGTAGCACCACCTACCATCCTTGACATATGCATCTCCAAGTGAACGCATCTCGATCGGGAGTCTCCTGTGTGCTCTCAACAATCTACGATACAATCTGAAACACGTCGACATATACCCCAGACTGCGCCGATGACTCGAACAGCTTAAAGGCAAACTTACGGGAGGGGTGGGTATATAGTCGCACTCGCTTGGTGAATGTTCAGAGGTTTTGAAGAGATAGACTGTGCTGCACGAACATAACTTCTATGCATCCCTAACGCCAGTGACAGATTTTGCAGACGAGTTGGGTATGTGTGTCCAGGAGTGACGGGGCTCCGTTTGTGCTTTCGTAAGCAGGCTAGTGACTGTTTGAACTTTGCTCTTGAACTTAGCAACGCCAATGCCATCACGAGTTCCAACTTCTTCAACTCGGGCACAACGGAAATTTCCTTTACTCCCATGTCTGGCATCTCACCTGACTCCATCAGCCGGGATGACCCAGGAAGTGGTGCACTCCATTCCGAATCTCCCTATCATGGCTTCCCTGACAACACACCCGCATCTCTGAATAATGGTCATGTGGACTTTTGGTCGCGCATTCTCACATATCGTCCCATTTTGTTCCGGTATTGAAAGCCGTGACAATCCCCCCCGCCCTGGACCGTGAATCGGAGTGTATGAACGAGTTGTCGACTAGCTCATGCGTGCGATGTAGAGTGCAAGGTAACAATTATAATACACCCCTTTTCTAGGCCCTCCAGATATCTCACGAGATGGTGTTCTGTAGGTTGGGGGATGCCACCAACCAAACTGACACAGCCAGGCACCTGCCAATGTGTAAAATGCTTGTTCCCTGACTGACTTTTGGGGATCTTTTAGACTGTCGGCATGATCTCATATTCAAATCGAATCGAATACCGACCGTGAAGACTTGTTTCATGATCAAGACTTATCTCGCTGTGGGATTCTTGATCTCTTGCGCCGCGGAAGCACTTGATTTCTGTCATCTAGTATTGCCAATTGTAACCAAACGCAACGGCCAAAAAAGGCCACTGTCAACTTGAAACTGATCGCTACATTGACAGCCGTCGATTGCAGTAACCATGCGCGGATAGGAGGACGTCAAGGACAGTCATCACGATCACCAGGCTGATACAGATGTCGAGATCGGCTGGAATGTCGCATAAGCTCCCGTGGAATTTTATTCAAATCGATCACTGCCTTGCAGGGTCCCCCGGGGAATTTCGACGCCCACTGCCGGGCGGGATGTCCGCCCTGCCTCGAGCGCAGCAAATCTCACAAGGTGAGGGGCAATGAGTGTAGACTCGATCCCATCGAAGGCTTCATCAATGCTACGCTCAGGTACATCTACAGAGCCGCTGAACTTGGCTCTGGCTTCGTGCACCATGTGCGAAAATGGTATTTCTTGTTATATCTAGTGATGAAGCGTCAGGATGGTCTGGGTTTGGTCATACAGAAATGAACAGTAAGAGCTGGGGAATCGGGATTCAGAGATGGTGTCGTTTGAGTTGAATGAATCCAGGAACGGTTTTGCGTTTGCGTGTTCTTAGTAGAGTATCTTAAATGATAGCAGTTCACTCCACTTCCGAGTCGCCGCCGTCGGTGTGAATAGAGGAGAACGAAAGAAGCAGAGAGAAGCCAAGGTGCGAAGACTGTGCGTGGGTGGAGAGCGGGTATGCACCCATTGCCATTTCGGGTTGGAGAAGCAGCAAGATCGGACCTGGCACTGTTTCAATGAGATCTTGAGACTCTTCGTGATACTGCCGGGGGCTCAAACTTGAAGGCAAAAGACTCTATGGCGCATTGACTTGCGCGCGCGCGCTTTTCACAGCAAACAACCCCGGAAAGTTTCAAGGGCTTCTTTGGCGAGCTCGGGCTTGGAAAGATCTTGTACTCGAGAGGGACGACAAGACGGTCCGTCTTGTCGTCGACATGGACTCCTTGGAATCTCCACGCGGACTTATCGATCGGCGGCTAGAAGCATCCGAGTCACACACTCTCAGGCTGGTCACCAGACCAACGCGGAGGGATGCTAGATTACAGTGCGTTTGCCTCGTCGCCTTCCGTGTGCCACGGTTAACTTCTCTACCCGGCCCGAGGGCTCAAACGTTGCTTGGAGCAACGTTCCCTGCTTCGTGGCGTTTCATCATCGCCCTCCTCTGACTCAGCGTCCGCGGTACCAGAGCGTACCATTTCAACTGAGTTGACTCCACCTTGACGGACGGACACATGCATCACGAACCCCCTCGTGTTCGTACTCATGTCACGGTGACTACGGCTTTGGGAAACAGGTGCCATGTCGACCGTGGCGTTCACCGGCAACGTCTCTGCAATGCTTCGTCGCTTCTCTTTTTCATCGTACAGCCCGGCGCGTCACGGTCCCTCGTCCTCGTCCTTTTCACCGCTGCATGCCCTCGATCCGATATGCTGCTCGTCCGACAGGGCTCAGCGGCCTCATCGACGTCCGCATCGCTGAACTTGGACGGAGTTAGAGTCGAATCGATCAGTCTCGTGTCCGACGTGTTTTTCGTGATTCGTTTTCGTTTCGTTTCTTTCACCATCACCATCGAACCCTCGCCCCGACGCCGCCATTAGCATGTGCCCCTTGCCCAACGTTGTACCTCCCCTCCGAGTCCTTCCTTCCTCTTTGAACGCCGTCCTTGATGGAAGGTCTCCGCTGCCCCAGCTGACAGCGGCCCGAACGACGAGGTTCTTTCAACATGCACGATGGGTCATTCGGTATTTCAAACCGTAACGCACCGCTCCACTAGCACTTTGCAAAATCACGTTCGCTGCTACGTCGTGTACAAGCATCCCCATCCAGCCCCCGCCCCTGCGCCCCGTCGCCCGATGGTGGCTTCAGGGGGACAATACCGATACGCACGAACACCGAACACGAGATACAGTCGAAAAAAAAAACGAACCGCTCGGAGACCCCATGACGCTGCCAAAGAAGGCGCGATACGCACGGTGACCGTCACGTCAGGCGGTCGCCCCCAGATCTCGACCGCTCTTTGTATGTTTACCACCATCTCTCCTCTTTTTTTTTTTTTTTTTTTTTTTTTTTTTTTTTTTTTTTTTTTTTTTCGCTGCTTGTCAAAAACGACCCGTCTCGACGGATCGATACGTAGATGGATCATGGATATGGATACGAGATAGATGGATAATCCGGAACTTGGTCAACACGCCGATCGATGCACTGCCGTATACGCGTCGTGTTGGACTTGGATGATCGATGACACCCCTTCGATCGACGACGCGTGGGACGGGGGGACGATCGCGCTGTCAACACCGGCGACGGGCGAGATCGGACGAGTACAGTCGCTGGAACGATACGATATCACGAGCGTGTTTACCCTGGCCCTCAGGGCCTCATACCCACCACCCCAAATCGGCCCGGGTCGGTCTGGCGTGCCACCGGTACCCGACGTCTCAGGATGCTCACACACGCTGGCATTCACGGTCCCATCCCGTGTCTCTTCGTCCCCTCCCCCGTCCCTTTGCACACTCGGATGAACGACGGCGAGGATTTTTTTTGTTGACACGTTTTTTTTGCAACGTACGGTAAATGAACTGGACTGGACTGGACGGAAAAAAAAACAGTTAGTATATGCGTCACCATGAATAGCAGGAGAGGGTTGTAAAGCCGGACGTTTGAACGACGCTTCGAAGCATAGATCGAGCCAGCGTTAAAAAAACCAATCGAGACGTGGTGTCGCTCGTCTCCCTCGGCCATCATGACGAGACACAACAAAAATGCAGGGTTGATTTGCTATCTACAATGATACATCATTAAAAACGAGGCTTCGCATGCATCGCTACACAAAAAAAACTTGTCACAAAAATTAATTTTAAAGCACAACACGACCAAAAACGAAAACCAGAAACACGACCATAAACAACCTTGAGGATACGTGATTCGTAAAACATGGATGACCAAAACGTCCAACGGCATTGTTTTTTTTTGGAGGGGGGTGGGGTCCTCTTTTTCTTCCTTGGTGTTAAATGCACCACGCAACACAGTCATCAAGGTGGCGACGCCCCGCTCGACACCGAGTGTGACGTCCGGATAAACGACTGTTGTGAATGCGGCATTTCCTGTCCATACGCCTTGCCCGCCCACGGTGGCGGCGGCGGTCCACCATGCGTACGGGTCTGAGAATGAGAATGAGAATAGTGGGCGTTTCCCTGGGAAGCCGGACCGTGCGTGTGTGGGGACGGCAGCGCGTGGCCCTGTCCAGACCCCACTCCGTGCGGATGGAGATGTGGCGTCCCCGAAGAACTCGCAGGCGGAGGGAGCTGCGTTGTCGAAGGTTGCGAAGCCTGCTGCAGTTGTGGTTGTTGTGACTGCGTTTGAGTTTGGGTTTTTGGTGGTCCTTGTTGTCCTTGTCCCGACCCCGAATCGCTGTCCATGTTCATATTCATAGGCACGATCTGGAAGGACCCCGTGTGCACGCTCATCTTGTCCATCTCTCCGTTCCCATTCGAGCTGCTGCCGGAGCTCCCACCGGGATTGGTGCCGCTCGCGGCAGCTCGTGCAGCTTTTTCGTTTTCTGCAGCGCGGGCAGAGGCACGGAGCATATCCATGTCTATGCGCATCACTGTTCCGGACCCGCCATCTGCGGCAAGCGCTTTATCGCGTTTGCGCACGAGCTTTGCATAATCTGTAAAGAAAGTTGAGTATGGGAGGTCACGTATCGCGGCAGACGATACGCACGAAGGCCACAGGCATTACACAACGTCCGGGCACCATCCGGACCTCGCCGCCACTCTGGCGTTTCTCTAATATTACACGAGTGACACTTGCCAGGCGGTGTCGCGCGCTAGCATTGCAAGTCCGCTCAGTGATGTCCTCGAACCATGGAAACGCAACTCACACTTCGCTTTCGATACTTGCTCTTGCCAGCACCGACCGCACCTCCAACAGCCCCTGCCACAGAGCCAGTGCCACCAGCGGCTGCGGCTGCAGCCGCCAAACTTGTCGTGAGCGCGCGCTTGGTGCGAATGATCTCCATGTCTTTCTCGGCAGCACTGCGGTCCGCAGCTGTTTGTCCGCCCCCCTGACCTGTGCCAGCGGGCGAGTTTGAGAGATGAAGTTGGGAGACGTGTGGGAGGGTGTTGGAGGTTTGCGTCTCTTCCCAGGGACGTTTGGGGGCACGCGTGTCAAGATCGATCGGTGTCCCACCCGAAGGACCAGCTGGATGAGAATTCGTTCTGTCGCCGAATGCGGATGATGCGATGGACGAATGGAGTGCGGAGGTGGGAGCTAGAGTGGATGACGCGATAGACGCATTTGCTAATTTACCTGAAGAGGGTGTTCGCAAGGATTCAAGAAGACGGACCACTTCTTGAGCACGGTGAGTCATCTCCGAGAGCTCTTCCGCAGATGGCTGCGCGAGAGGTGTCGATGACTGTAGGTGAGCTGCATATATCACGAAAGTCAGAAGCACGTCGTCGGGGAGATGGTCGGGGCAATGGACGAATGTCCACTCACCATAGCGAGTCGCAAAATTGTACAACACCGTGCAATGCTTCAACACCTCGTGCATGACACCCTCCCTCTCTCGATCCCGTTCTCTCTCCCTCTGTTCTTTCTCCCTCAGCTCCGCTAGTCGTTCGCGTTCTTTTTCGCGCTCTCTTTGACTCTCGCGCTCGCGTTCCCGCTGACTCTCCCGCTCCCGCTCCCGCTCATGTTCCCTTTCTCGCTCCCGCTCCCTCTCACGTTCACGTTCTCTTTCCCTTTCCCTTTCACGTTCGCGCTCGGCTTCGGCTATGGTACTCATTGAAAACCTCGCCTCCCTAGCATGCATGGTATCCGCTGGAGAAACATACGCGGGACGTGGAGCCTCGGGATGATGTATCTGTTGTTGTGATTGCGAGTGAGGAAGCGAGTGCGATGGCTGCGATTGTGTCTGAGTTGGATGTGTGGAATGGACAGTTTGGGCAGGTTGGTGCGCAGAGGGTGGGGGTTGGGAGCCATGCGAAGGTTGAGACAAATGAGACGGATGCGGGGCAGATTGTGGTGGCGGAATGTAAGATTGCGACTGTGAATGTGGTGGGGCGGCACTGGGTGCTTGTTGCGAATTGGATGCTGGAGATCCGTTATAACTTGGTGCTGTATGCTGGGGTGGATACGATGACAAACTCGGTGAGTAGCCGTGTGGTTGTCCATTCTGTCGTGTGAGGCGATGCTGCGACGGAGGTAGCGGGGGCGGCGGAGGACGGGGCAAGGGTGCAACCGCTGGGACTGAAACAGAATCAGGCGCAGTGTACCCACTCCGAGAAGGTTCGCTGTTGCCGGGATACGCACCAGCAGAACGTGAATCGCCAAAGGAGGACCGTTGATCAGCATTACTGGGAACGTACTGAGGAGGTGCAGGACCATGCCTTTGTTCGGCTGGTACATAGGACGCTGGCACAGCAGACGTTTCGGAAGCGGCGTATCCATGCCGCGTGTCCTGAGTGGACACATACCCAGACGATGGCCTCGTCTCTGCGACATACGGAGCGCCTGTTCCTCTATTACTGCCATGGGATTCTTGCGTGTGGGGGTAACCAGTGCGCGAGTCGTGTGCGTGTGGAGGACGCGTTGGGCCCTCTGTCTGATAGCTGACCCGAGTAGGGTGATCCTGAGCGTACCCGGCACCTGCGCGTGCCGAAGGCTCTGGAGCATGCGACTGAGGGTAGGTATATTTTGTATCCTGGGTATATGCGCTCGTACGTGGCTCCGGAGGGTAAGGCCGAGCTACCTCGGACTGGGTTTGCGGCGGGACGTGCGCAGGGGGTTGAGCCTGGGCATAAGATGTTCCAGGGCGCGAAGAGTCCGCTTGATGGGAATATCCGGGACGCGTCTCGTGCTGAGAGTACGACTGGGAGTGCCTTGCGTCGACAGCTGCGGGCACAGATGTGGGGGCAGGGTGGTGAGAATACATTTCATGACGAGAATCTATGCGCGCATCAGCAAGTTTAGGCTGCGCATAGCGAGCGCGATCTGGAATCGGAACGCGAGAGTCGCTGGGAATGGCGAATCGGAAGAGGGTGAGCACACGTTGAGGCAGCACCAGGAATTACGTACCGGGTATCCTGGACTTGTAGATGTCCGCGAACCGGTGGAGCCGGTGCTTGGCTCTCGTACGTTGTACTAGACCTGGTATCCTCGAAGGCATACGCGGATGCGGAAGTAGGTGGGGGCACGTAATGGGGTGGAGAGTGCGGGTGCGGTTGGGGAGGCTGAGTCGGCGTTGGGGTGGGAGAAGGCGGAGGGTGGGGGTAGGCGGCGGAGGTAGGGGTTGAATATGCATTATGATTATGAGAGGGGTATGGAGGGTGAGCATTAGCTGAGGTGGAACCGTACGACGGGGAGGTAGAGGGACCGAATGTGGGAGAAGTTGTGTTTGTTGTGTAGGCGGGAGAGGTGCTGTATGGCGTATAGGGCGCGCTGGTGGAGGTGGAAGAAGAGGAATAGGAAGGGGTGTATGGATGGGTTGTGTTTGGGGTGTACGGGGACTGGAGGGGATAACTGGAACGATGTTTTGGAGGAGGGGCAGGAAAAGCAGAGGGTGCACGCGGGGGTGCCGTGCTGGGTGGATCGACGGTGGTGGGCACGAGTGGCGACGTGCGCGCAAAAGACGACGTCTGGCTCGCGGGGGCTTGGGCGTGCACCTGGGACGGGGTCTGGGTATGAGCCGAGGCCGGTGGGTGCGGGTGCGGGTGCGGGTGCGGGTGCGGGTGCTGTTGCTGCCAAGTGGAGGTGTCATGGTCGTGCTGTTGCTGCTGGTGGCTCTGGGACGTCGATGTCTGACCCTGAAACGCGAACGGCTGGCGGTGGACGTACGCAGGCGCCGAGGTCGGTGTGGGTGTCGGGTAACCAAACGCTGAAAAGGACGTGCCATTGGCGCTGGGTGCGGAGGGCGTGGCTGTACCATGGCTTGACCCGTTCACGTCCTGGCTGACGTCAAATCCAGTGTAGGCGGGCTGGTCTGGTGCGGGAGGCGCGTCGTGCTGCTGGGGCGGGCGATACTGAAAATTGAGGCTCTTGAGGGGAGGAAGGCGAAAGTCACTGTTGGGCACGTGCGGGGGCGGGTTTGAGTGGGAGGGGGGATAGCGGAGATC